>JAIPRL010010474.1:0-15426 GCA_025469235.1 Pemphigus obesinymphae
ATAAATTTGAAACTAATTTGTCGAAAAACGATAAAAAGAAATGGAAAAATGTGGAATCCTTCTTTACTTAGACTTAAAATTATGTTTAAGAGGTACCTACTTAATACATTTTTATGCAAATATGCATAATTAATAAAAAATGGTAATTTATATTATTATTGTATTGGTTTTTTTTTTTAAAAGTTCGATTCGGGTTCGGTTCGACCTCAAAAATCTGGGTTCGTAACATCACTATTATTATTATTATTATTATTATTATTATTATTATTATTATTATTATTATTATTATCGGTATCAGCTGGTATATACTATTATACCACGTTTAATGTCGGGCACGTAAAGTACGCGTATACGTAAACTATTAGTCATATTATTTTCAACAAGTACAACTAAGGCTGCAATATATACTTAAAAACAATATTGAAATGATAATATCTGTGTTTGCGCTGTTCGATCAATGTTTGAACGTAAAATTATTTGTCGTGAAAAATATGTTTGTCACTATTTTGTTTAGAATACCATCTATTGTTATTAAAGTGTAACATACGGATAAATCGCCCTGCAAATACATTATATTTGTCCAAAGTATCATGACTGAACTATGTATATATAATAAAAAAATATGCTATAAACACCTGCTTAATAATACAAATAACTTAAAAAGAAAAAGATTTGCATTGATCAATATAAATTAAATCGATTTTTTTTTCTTTTTAATCTATCACATTAAACGACTCATTCTCTTAGTATTTTATTTTAGAAAACGGAAGAATTCAATAAAGTAAGGTATATTGAAAATATAATATGGACATTGTCCCGGTAAAGATTTACTCATTGTAATATTAAACTACGAACGGAATATTTAACGCATAAGTTATCGCGTTAATTTTGTTATTTATTTATTTATTTTTTTAATTAATACGCACTCGACCATCGTAAGATAAAACTACACTTGAAGACATTATTCTGCCTTATCCAAAACGAATATAATAGTTTCGAGAAAGATACATTTTGGTGACATATTATGAGTCTCGTTACTAAAATATACTAGAAAACTGTAATGATTCTAAATAATTATTTTCTAATTAATCCAATAACAATTCACTAAAAGTTATTTTTAATGCTATATCAGTGTATATATGCAATAATCAAATTTTAACAAAGGAATATTTGTTGAAATGATACAATTTTTATTATTTTAATGTAGGTATATATTGTTAAATTGATAAAAAAAAATACGTTTACAATAACCAATTAATTTTGTAAATTTCACAAATATAAGTTATAGTTTAATAAAAATAATTTGTTAATAAATGAATACACAGATTTTATTGTTATAATAAAATATATTTTAAATTTAAAAAAATATTTCGTTTAAATTGACTATTTTGATTAACAAATGGGCATTTATTCTACGAAGAAGAAAGAAAGAGATAAACACAAAATATTTGTTAATTCAAACACATTTGTATTCAATTGGACAATTTTACCAACTTTACAATTGGATAATAGATATTGTTAAATCAATAATACATTTTGTTATTTTACTGTTAAATTAACAAATATTTTATTTCTAAATCAACAAACATTTCATTGGACGTATTTAACAACCGTATTATCAAATGAATCTATATTTTTATTGAAATCACAGATATATTTGGTTCAGTGTACCTACAGGTTCAATACCGAGGAAAACAAATATAAATATTGTTTTTCGCTAACGTACACCGTTAATAATTGTAGTAGGGACGTGTAATTTTACGGAAGTTAAAATTAGAATTTAATAATTTGAAGGCTGCTGCTGCGCCAGGGCACATGGTCGGTTGTTTCCAATCGTTTTTATGTAAAAGTACGTACCTACCGTGTTTAATATAATATAATATGGGCACTTCGGTAAATATATTCAAATATGATTAAATAGTACTTAACGAGATTATACGTTGTACTCAGTCTTGTAAAGTATTTGAGTAAATATATTTAAATACTTTTTATAGTATTTAGAATATTTTTTAAATACATTTGAATTAAAGTATTTTCAAAGTAGGTATTTGAAATACTATCCTATTGGTAATTTTACTAGAATTGCAAATAGATCTTTTTATGTAAATACTTGTTAATACAATTTCTTACGATAAGTTTTAATTTTAATAAATATCATTCAATCAATATTAATATTATTTAAGTACGTTTGGGTAGTGTCATTTTAAATTTACTTTATTATTTAAATTTAATATTATTTTACAGTATGTGTGATGAATTGACAGAGGAAGTTATGGGGATTTATGTATAATATGCGGATAGGTAATATAGGTAATAGAACATTATATTTTAATCAATGGTAATAAGTGTAATAAAATCGATAAAAATCGCAACCGCCGCGCTCGGATGATTATAATCGCATCTCTGAAATACGTGTTAAAATAATAATAATTTATTGTAATATCATCAAAAATACAACGGAAACTCGATTGACACCTGTTTGTTTCGTCCTATAACGATTTTATTATTAGGTAGGTATATATTATATCATAAAAGAATATTTAATAATAAATGTCATAAATTAGGTATATTAAATAACACTAGGTATGCGTTTAACACGGTATCGTAAATATATGAAAAATTTTGGTAAAAATAATTATTAATAAAAATACAAAATTTTTTTTACAATACAAAATATTGTAAAAACTAAAATTAAAATTTTTGTAATAATTTTAATACTTATTATATAATTATCACATCAAATAATTGAACACTATAGTTGAGTGATTTTAATACCTATAAAATAATAATATAAAAATTAATTTAAAGCCGTATAAAAGAATTTATATTTAAATAAGTACATACCAAGTATTTGTGTTTGTTCTCAAATACTTTTTTTTAAAACAGTATTAGAAGTACGTCTTAAATACTTTTTACGTCAATGTATTTATATCTGTATTTAAATAAAAATTTAAAGTATTTTTTACAAGACTGGCACGACTTGTACTTATATACAAAGGTGGGCATTAACTAGTTAAAAAGTTGAAGTTAAGTTGAATAGTTAATTTTTGTTTAACTTTTAACTCAACTAGTTAATTAATTTGTTTTTTAACTAATTAACTTAACTAGTTTAAATTATCATTGGCTTAACTTAACTTTTAATCCTTAATTTTTATTTTGATAACTGCTAATATACAATTTAATAAGCTATTTACTAAGTAGGTATGATAAAAAAAAAATCCTATATATTAATTAATACTTACCTGTACAGTTAAAAACCTAAGTCAAATAATAATTATTATTAAAGGGTGTAATAATTTGTATATTTAATAATAATAACTATTAATACAATTTAGGTAACTATTATAGTACCTTATATTAAAAAAACCATAAATAGGTGGTAGTGGGAAAAGTGTATTCTTAAATATTTGAATAATTTTAAAAAAAAAGTCTTGAAAATTGAGTTTTAAATGTAAAATGAAAAAAAAAATAAACTTATCTTTAACCGAGTTATGTTAATATTTTTTCAAATGTTAACTTTTAACTTAATCAGTTAAATTTAATTTTGGTTAACTCTTGACTGAAGGCATTTAGGCTAACTAATTGACTTAACTAAGTTAATTTTTTCCATTAACTTGCTCACCTTTGCCTATTCATTATAGATACTATCATATATAATAGGTACTCTAAAACTACTTACCTACACTAGTCCAGGTTATATAATAATATTATTATTATGACGTTGTCGATATAAGCGAACGTAATATATAGGTAACCCATATACTTGGGTACCTATATTAGGAGGGTGGCACTCATTTATATATGAGATTTTTTTTTTTTTCTTCATGTCTCATCAATTATTTTTATTCCATTTGGTGTAAAAATGCTTAATTCAAAGTATGGTACAAATCAATTAACATTTAAAGGTCGCTCATGGCCATTTGATTTTAATACGCAAAAATTACTATAAGCGTATTGCTATTTTTAACACTATCAGTAGACATAGGTAACAGTCATTATTTTTTTTTTCGATTACATTTTCATAGATATAGTTTATCAACAATTTCTGTTCAATCTGTTAGTAGGTATATTCCGTGTGTACGAAACGACAGAGTGCGATTATTTGAGATCGTAAATATTATTAATTTATATTATATCATTACGATATTTTAATAATTCATCAATAATTTATATACTAACATAATTTAGTTTTTTTTCGCTTGTGATGACTATATTAATTCTCTCACGATGACACAGGTATGTATTTTATTTATACTTTTTCATATTCATTTAGAGAAATACATATTAATATTTGTTTATTTTTTAAGCAATCGATAAAAAAATCGAGGTATTTGGTTAACTGGATCAACGTCAGAAGTCATAACTGGAAACAAATTACCGAGGCCGGGCATTAACGAGTTAAAAGTTAAAATTAAGTTAAAAAAGTTAAGTTAATTTTTTAATTAAGTTACTTGACGAGTTACTTTTTTTTTTCAGATAAACTTTTAACTTAATAAGTTACTTTTTTTTTTTTATTAAAATTAACGTGTTAACTTCAAGTTAACTTTATACAAAAGTATCTAAAATTAAGTTAAATTTTGCCCGAAGAACAATGCAAATTTTCGAATGGGATTTTACTTTTTGGTACTTATACGCAATTTTTGTGGGTACCCACCTAGAATAGCATGTACGTAATCGTTAAGAATCGACGTACCAATCACTCACACGCCGCGACGTTGGCCGTTCACGAATACTGGGCTGAGCCCGGTCTTTTTAACTACACGGAGGCTGGTATTTATGTCCATTCAATATAGAAAATATATTGAAGTAGTAGGTACTGCTTAATTTACACTGTACATTATAGTGTGAATCAAACAATAATGTAGGTACATTGGCAGTTGGAAGTTATTTTCCGATTTCTTATTTATGCATGGGTTTTAAAATGACGTGTTGTATTTTTATTTTTGCACGTATACACTTTTTCGGGCAGAAAAAGTCCCGAGTAGTTTTTTTTGAGTGTAACGACGAACCATTCTTTTTTTTTTTTACCTTTTTACGATACGATAGGTATTTTTAACTAAGTTAAGTTACTTTTTTTTTCACAGTTAACTTTTAACTTTAAAAGTTAATAAAAAAAAAAAAAAACATATACGAGTAACTTTTAACTTAACTCAGATATCACCATCAAACCGTCAAGTATTAGGTAAATTTTTTAACTTACGCACTCAAAAAATAAGTATATACTGTTCAAAAAAAGTTCACAATTGACTGCAGCATAGGTCCTATATATATATATATATATATATATATATATACGTACGACGCGTTAATAATAATTAAATTATCGAGCCACTTATATATTAACAAAATTTTGATTTTGACCTAAATATATTGCATAATATATGACGAGGACTCGTTCAAACTTCACATATTATAATATATATATAACCCTATATCATCAAGTATATATTATACGATACGATAATGGCTCTCGTCGAGAGTATAAACATTTTTTTTTTTTTTTCGCATCGACCGACCGACCGACCGACCGACCGACCGACTGACTGTGGAATATTATTGCGCGTCCTGCGGATGACAGTCGGTTTTTCTCCGTCCGTCTCCGTAATATTATTATTATTATTATTATTATTATTATTATTATTATTATTATAATATTATCCGCGGCGTCGTCCCTCGACGGGCGCGCGCGCGCACACCACCACCTATTTACCGTATATATAATAATTGCAGTGCTGCTGATGCATTATATTATTTAATATCACACTTTTCTCACTCTGTATAATACACGACGGTCGGGTATATTTAATTCACAAATTGCTTTTGGAGTGCTTTATATACTGTGCACACACCACAGATGCTGTTATGAAGAAGCGAAAAAAAAATAAATAAAAAAATCGAATAAAAATAAAAAAAATATCCTCATCTCCAATCACCCCCGCACTCACTCACACACTATTATTATTATTATTATTATTATTATTATATTAGCGGCGGCCGCACAACGCGTGACGCCTGCACGCCGCCGTCGTACATATAATATAATAATAATAATAATAAAATTTAAAAAAAAAAAAAAAAAAAAAAAACGATAAAGGGCTCTTATTTTTTATTATTTTTTTTTTTTTTTCCCCCATTTTTCCGAGTTCTCGTTTTTACCCAAAATAATTAGATTCTGGTTTTCTTCGTGGGCCCGTCAAAAGTTTAAAAATTATACGCCACGGTCTGGCCAATGTGCGGCGGCCGGCAGACAACTCATCGCAAACCCCTCCCCGCGAGAAGTTTGTGCCTCTATTTTGTTATTATATATATATATATACGGTCGACTGGTAAATATATATGTACCAATTCGCGAAATGCGCGAGTTTTGCCGGATATTTCGTCGTTTTAATGCGATATAGTTGTAAAATTTCAACTCCCGTTCGTGCGTATGTATATACCCCTGTGCTTCGCGTCTCTTGTTCGGCACCGTTGCACCGTGCACGCGCCACTCCCCCGCGAGTATCGTTAACAAAGGCCCCAGTTTTCTTAAATTAACCCGAAATTACAGATAGATAATGTCACGAGAAAATGTGGGTTGAAATTTATTTATTGCTCTCTCTCTCTCTCTCACTCGCTGCATGTATACCGAAATATGACATTATACGTATACATAGACGTGTCCAGACCTAAATGGCTGGGGAGGCCAGTTATAAAACTCGAATTTTTTACTTACTATCTTAACTGTTTACGCATAACTCAAAAATCACAAATATAGTACTTAATTAATTGATTAAAATCAGGTATAGATCCTATTCAATAAACATGATGAAAAATACAGTTATTTATCAGTTTGGTTGAACCAATAATAATTTATTAAAACACTACAAATAATACAATACAATCCAATCAATTAAAATTTTCAATTTAAAATTTCATTCGTCTATTTACCGGTTTTGGTATTTTAAAAGTTTCAATGACATCATCACTGTTATCAATAATTTGGCACATGCTACTGCAGCTTATTAACAAAACAAACCGGCATTCTTCACAAAAGCACCGGTCCATGGTTGTAAATGTTATCTACGAGTGACAATCGTGGTCATGACGAAAACTCTTCACTCAGTGACATTGATAAAATTTCTTATCGATCATCTACCGTTATTACCCTTTCAATACCCAACACGCACCGGTGCGTCATTGAGAAGCAACATCCACACGCCCATGACGCACCGGTGCGTTTCATATGAATTTTTACTATACATTTATGATAAACATATTATATTGATACTGCCATCTAGTGTTCATCATGACGAATATAGTGTTTTTGTTTTTAGCTTCTTATCACAATTTTCAAAGAAGTTATAAGCAAATACATATTTTTTCCTTATCAGTGGTTATCAAACTGTCGTTAAAACATAATTTTACCATGACAAAATAAACATCATGCATTTTACAAAATAATTATTATTTCAATTTGTCGTTTCTACAACTTAGGATTACATGTTTTATATTATTTTATTTCGATATTTATTCATTATGTCTCGGGGATTGAAGGATGACGAAATTTTAAATCAATTAGATGAACACCTAGCAAATGCGGAATCTGACGACGATTTACCGTAAAACTTTGAGAAACCCTGACGGTAAAAATTTGCTAATTACTTACTTAATAAATAAGTTTTTTTTTTTTATGTTTGGAAATAATAATATGTTTATGTAAGATAGAAAGGATAAATGAGGGGAGAAATAAAAATCTGGGCCTGTGGATGTTCCAATGCAAAATGTGTCTGGGCATTGAAAAGGTTAACCATATAGTATGTTGAAAGCCAATCAGAAAATATAATCACAGATTTTACGTTATATTTATGTAATATATTGATAATGAATATTTTGAAATTAGTTATCACGATTATATCTATAATCGTGAAAATAAAATATTAGACAAATTGATAGCTGTTTAAAATTTATAGTTTCAACCATGGTAGATTATATGCCAATAGGCCAAGAATTAAGTCACTGGGGAGGCCGGTGCCCACCCTGCCTGCCCCGTAGACACGCCTATGTACGTATATACATATTACGATGTGTGTTTGGCCACTTTTTATACGAGATAACAATATGATAACGTCGGTAAATCGAAAAAAATAACCCCGGAATTTTAGACCCCGAGTATTTTATAACCCCAAACATTATTTACTGAAATACCTATATTACTATACACAACTTTAGATAACTTCCACCAGAACTAAAAATAATCAAATAAATATTGAAACATCGCGAAATTTTGTTGTAATACAGTTTAACACGACAAACGTTCGTAGTCCGCACAATTTTAGTATTTATTATGATGTACACGCAACTGTTACAGATAATAATATATAGCTATTTCGACGTAACTATTATTCACGCATAGGTATACAATAACTCTATAGCAGGGTGGTCCAACCTCGTTGCCTTTTTTTTTTTGGCTCCCACACCACATTTAAATTAATTATTTATTTTATTAATTAAAAATTAAAGTCACAATAATATTTTAACAAAATCGTCATATGATCGTATAAATTTTACATTTTATATTTATAGTTTATGGCGTTTATGCTATAAAACGTAGGAATACGACGGGACTAGTTCCCGTGATAAGACCCGATGGACGGCGTGAATTCTATTCACAATCGCGAGCATTAAATATTTCTCTAAACTAAACCTATTCAGTAATCAATAACCAGTCGAGCCCGTTTGTTTTGGAAACTGTGTTCGCAAGAAAAATTCCCAGCATTACGGAATTTTTCTCTTGAAATTTTGTCATTATTTGGAAGTACGTATATATTTGTGAATCGGCCTTTTCTACGATGAATTTAATAAAGTCCAAATCAAGAAACACCGTCTTCTAGATTCATCTTTAGAACCGTGCATTAGGTTGGCCACCACAGGGTGCTCAATTGATTTCGAAAACTTGGCTAATGAAAAACAATGTCAATCATCACATTAATTATAATTAACCAATTCTAAATTCTAATTTTTAATTTAATTCTAATTTTAATTGCAAGTAACTAAATCCGTAATGTAATAACGTGCACATAATATAAAATTATAAAATAAAATATAAATAGACAAAATACAATTTTTTCTTCTTCTGGTGGCCCCCGCGGTGTGTTTAAGATAGTGTAAATTGTCAAAAGTAAATTGTAAAAGGTTGGACCACCCTGCTCTATAGTAAACTCATATTGTCCAAAGATTATATTGTTATCGAATATTGACATTACATACCCAAAATTATAACTTTTATTTAACTGAAATTAAATATTATTAAACTATTATATACCTAAACATATTTTGGTGTTGAGTTACTTGTAGAATTATTTATACATATATATATATATATCTACCACTAAAATCGAATTAAATATTTATTAAATTTTAGTAAGTACGTTATTTCCGTGGGTTTTTTGTTCCAAGGTTATTTTTTAGAGGATTCAATAACCCCATTACAACAGCACCGTACAACAGCTCATCAGTTAAACGAATACTTGTTCAAATTTAAACACTAAATATATCGTCTTCTTCTCCTTCGGCTTCCACCCTCCCAACTGTATTGCAGGGATCCTAGTCCCGTATACACTCCGGACCAAATATATATTATCTGTATGATTTCAATAAAAACATAGATTGATTTGATCATGACAAAATAGACAGGTATTATCACGGTTGACACATTTTTTCCCCGTGTGCGCATCTCCTCTTCACCCGGCCCGATAACGTAGTTCACCACTTTTCATTGGTCCAATATTTCGTTATACGGATTTGAATTTTGATGGCGATTAAGTAAACAAACAAATAAACACGGATTATAATCACTCAAATCATAATAAATGATATCAAATATAATTTATTAAAATTATATGTGCACTATTAAATAATTTTTAACAAGTAAATACAGGCAAGAATACATGAGATAATAATATTGGCCAATAAGAAGTGGTGAACTACAACACTGGTGCGGTGAGGAAATATTTTAGCGGGTTGTGGGTATCAAAAATCTGTAATGATACCTATCTATTTTATCATGAATTTGATAATACGGTTGTTTACACCCATTTGTTAATGAAAATAATCGATTTAAACGGAATATGTTTTTAAATTCAATAACATATTTTATTATAATAATAAATCTGTATTAATTTTACAAATTATAAATTATATGTTTTGTGAAATTTACAAAATAAATTTGTTATTGTAAACGCATTTTTTTTTTTATCAATTTAACAATATATACATTGAAATAATAAAAATTTTATTATTTCGACAAATATTCGTTTGTTAAAATTTGACTATTGCATATTGTTAATTCTACCAATAATATTTAGTTCAGTGTACAATATGAATATCCTGTATGTTTTTCGGAAAAATATATAAGTGGTTTTAAATTATAATTTTTATATAAAATTATATTGGGCCGTGGCTGCATTCTCAAAAACCTATATTTTCATTTTACAACGATGTGCTTTATTTATCTATTTTTAGGAATGTAGGTATATACATTTTCGGGTAGAAGAAGTGAAATGAGTGTTATCGGCTGTACAGATTTTCGGTAGGAAATTCGTTCTAGTTAACACTTTATACGGGTCGTTTATAGATTTTCCAAGTAGTTTTCTTTAGCGCGTAAAGGAAAACTACCACAAATGTCCGAAAATTACGATTAATATTGGAAAAATCCAAATGGTATAGACTTGATATTTATACCAAATATGTACTTTAACGCTATATTATTGACGTCATAAAAATAAATATATACTTTTACTCCACTTATATTATGAAAATATTTTTCAAAAGTATTTTAAGTATAATAAAAATATCAGTTGAATGTTTAGAGGGTTTATATTAATATTGAATACTTGAAGATTCTCGAAGGCATGAGGTGGACCGACTGCACTAAGCGTTTTTATGACAACCTAGGCAAATAATTACATTTTTATTACAATATATTATATATATTTTATGCTTTTCATGTTTATAACATATCATTATTAATATTGTCAACATACATACATCAGGATACATTTATAACAATAACAAAAATTATTTCTACCAACAAAATAAACAAAATAAAAACTAAAACTAAATAATTCGTTGTTATAGGTCATGAATAATTATTTATGTATAAAATGAGGAAAGTGAAAATAGTATATTCGAATATACGGTATATTTACTATAATATATTAAATTAATTGTTAATGAATTATTTCATTGTATACTTGCAATGTTTTATTAAATTATACACATTTTTGACGTATATACCTACATAAAAACAGTTCAGAACATTTCGAGGACGTATAGTTTAAAATTGTATATGACGTATGAAATATTCATTAAATAGTTTAGGTATTTATCAAACCGTTTAACATACAACTATTTATATATTGTCTAAGCGAAAAATTTAATTTTGGAATCAAAAATAATTAAGCATATGAAATTTCCACCCTCGCGGGAAATTGTTGAACGGGAGACCAGATGTGTGGATGTGTGGACCTCGAGAAATATCAAGAATTATCAATAATAAATTCAGAAATTATTTAGAAATGAAACTTAAATGACGATTTTAAATAAATTATTTATTATAAGTAATATATATATATATATACACGTATATGATAAAAATGGTACTCACAAATATTATTTATTCTTTACAATCAACTGAAAAAGTATACAATTATCGATATTTAGAGCTCGGATTATAATGCTTTTATATGTTTTTCGTGGAATATTACAAATGTTTTTTTTTTTTTTTTTACCTTGTTTTAACATATTACTTAATTTAAAATTGAAATTAAATCATCGACCCGAAAGTTCCGTTGAGAACTTAAATAAAATAAAACTATATACCGGTTATAACGAAAAATCGTTATAAATCGAAACGTAACAAATGAAGTGTTGTAACTATATTACCGATTCGGTATTTATTTATTACACTAAAGCACTAATATTGAACGAATAATGATCTACCGATGCTTTTGAATATAACAATTTCCACCTGGGTACGGACTTATACTCGTATCCTATATCACCGACTATCAAAGTGCTTCTCTATCCCCATACCAGAGCTTGCGCTAACGTGCAGTTGTACATAAAATGTGCAGTTCTTATTTAAATGTTGTGCAGTTCATAAAAAATACTATGATTCGAATTTTTAATTCTATATGTCTATGAGCTTGTAACATAGGTACCGTTTGACATTTGTTTTCCAAAATTATGATTAAAACATTGATAAGAAATAAATATTTATCTATTTATATCTATTTAATCTAAGAGATTAAATCTACGGTCTTTATAATAAACCGTGGTTATGACCTTTGCGTAATGCCGCCAAATATTGTGATTAAAAATCATGATTATAAATATTGTGATTGTCAAATTAATAATAATATAATTGTTTACCGTGATAACATGAATTTGATAACATATAAACATTTTTTTTTTTTTTTAATAATATTAACGATCTACGAGTTGGTGAACGAATAAGATACGAGTACAAAGTGAAAAATTTATTGTTCACTGATCAGTATTGAGTCTTCTGTGCCCTGCAGCTAGTAGCCACCATGGAAGCAAAAAAGGTATGTACAGCAGTTTTGGTTTTTATATAGTTACTATTTTTTTTTTTTTACTAAATCATGTATACTTGGTATGACACAAATTAATAATTAAGTTATGGTTAATATTGTATACATTATACACTATGAACGGCTTAATATTACTTTTAATTGTTTTGCGTCTGGCATATAATATATTCTTTGCTTTTTAGGCTTTAGCATATTATGTTGCAGTTGCATACGTACACTATATATTGCTAGTATTATCGATTAAAAATACTATATAACCTATATAACAAATGTGTTTTTAAGCATTCACACTCAGAGCATGCACTAGAATAAGATTTATACTTGTATAAATTATGATTATATTGTAATCATGATAGTATGTGTTATTTATTATACGCGAACGAAGCGAACGTCAAATTGTTTCACTTCTGTAAAACAAACAGGATGTGCAGACCCCTAGGACGACCCAAAACCCGATGGATTGACGTAGTCGCCAAAGATATAGGTAGCAACGATAGACCAGAACGCAACATTAGAAACAGCGTATCAGAGAGAAAGATGGAGAGAGATTTTGATGGCAGCGCTGGTCCTGAATGGACCGTTAAGCTGATAAAGAAGAAGAAGAAGAAGAAGAAGACGTGCAGCTCTAAAATTTCCTTAGCGCAAGCTCTGCCCCGTACTCTAGCTATACTGACTCTGCGACTTATCACTTTTACGTGTAATAATAATGTACGACTGAATAATGAGGAGGGGGGGGGAAATAAAAATTCTGATAACATTTATTTGGATATACTGCGACAACAATATGATACTGCTGCTGCATTACTTACACGAAAAACTGTATAACATATATATTATATGGCCATCACACATCTATCTATATACAATATATATATATATATATATAGAAGCCTTTTGTGCGAGTTTGAGACATTGAGTTAAAAACGACGACGAAATATAGCGATATAGCATCGTCTATAACAACAATATATATATATATATAATAAAAACGTTTCATTGTGTAAAAACGGTTCTCTTTGAAATCTGTTTTATTGCAGCCCGGCAAAAACCTTTTTACTTTATTATGACAAAACCGTTTTTGATGCGCGCGCGCGCACGCGCGATCCCGTACACCGAGTCATCGCCTAAACGTTCATTGGTTTCACGAGATATCGTTTTCGATTTGTACTACAACCCCCCCCCCTCCCTTGAAGTAATAGTTATAGGCAGTAGAGAAAATAAATAAATGTATAGAGAGAGAGAGAGAGAGAGACATGGCGATATCCATTTAATATAACGAAACTCACGAACCGAGACAAAATTATATAAAATATATACGCATACGCACATATTTTCGAGTAATGGCGGTAA
Source organism: Pemphigus obesinymphae (assembly GCA_025469235.1). NCBI lineage: Eukaryota > Metazoa > Arthropoda > Insecta > Hemiptera > Aphididae > Pemphigus > Pemphigus obesinymphae. The sequence goes on from JAIPRL010010474.1 coordinate 13,944, forward strand.
ACTTTCAAAAACTATCGTTAAAATATCACTATGCATCATGTACGCGAAACACGAGTGTATATATATATATATATATATATGTATATAGGAGAATAGAATTTATTATACGTTATATTATATTATAAAAAAAATTTTAATTTTTAAAATATATAATTTACATAATATCGTATTGTCGACGCGATACACCCAAGTGGCAGGGGCATTATCGTTTACGACAATACAACGTCAAATATTTTTAATAATAATAATAATATTTTTTTTTTTTTTTTTTTGTGTGTTATTATGTTAAATCTTCGTGATAATAGTACTATACACTATGTATATATCTTTCTTGCATACGCATATATATATATATATTATATGCATAATGTACGCAAATCACATATTTACAGAATGATGATTTTCGCATGTCCTGCGTAACAGCTTAATGTTTCGAGACGGTAAATTGATAGTTCAAAAGTTGGTTTTTTGGTCGACAGTGGTTTAGAGTCAAATTTCATTTTCACAAAACTAATTTCGATTGTCCGATCAGTTTAGGGAATGGACACACTTTGCTCGTCGAATAGTATTGATATATATATATATGGACGTATTGAATTTTGAAGCAATGATAAATCATTCAGTTCGATATAACACGGTTCGTTATTGTCCGTTATTTTCGGTAATTTCATTTTTATTATTGATTATACACATTCAGCGCCTATATGCATAAAAAAAAATTACTGAGAAAATGGAAAATTGATTTTTTTTTTTAAAATTCCAACTACAATAATTTTCTTACCCGAAAATCCTACTTGACTTCTTCTAACAAAAAGTGATACAAATCACTGAAATGTGGTAAAAAAAATATTCATATTTTAATCGCGCCAATACAGTGCTATATTTAATTATTAGTGACATTTCAAGTTTCTAGCATTATAATCTTTCAATTTATAACAATTTTCAGTCATTTTAGGAAATGTTCCTTTATGCATAAGGAAACTACTATGAACATTTAAAACTCATAAATATATAAAATAAAAATATGAAACATAATATTAAATGTGGATGGATGAAATTAAGAAGAGTGTGGGGTATTTTGTATGATGAAAGAATCCCAATTAAGTTAAACGGTAAATTTTATAAGAAGATAGAACAGAGAATGAATATAGTAAAATATGAAAATGCTGAGGTGGCTGAATAGAGTAGTTAGACACAAAGCATACGAATAATGAGTACATATAAGAGATACAGATGGTATTATATTATTATCTTTGATAGCGTAGACAATCGGCCAGATTCATAGAATACTCTAAGAAAATACTTAAGAAAAACTTAGTAAAGAATATTCTTAGAAAATATTTTAAGTCAGTATTTATAGAAAAAACTATATTAACATTTTTCTAAGAATTATCTAAGTTATAAGTTAAATCTTAGATTTAGAAAATGTAAATATCTTGGAAGGTAAATATTTTCCAGGGAGTATTATCACTAGATTATCAGT
>JAIPRL010010475.1:0-15423 GCA_025469235.1 Pemphigus obesinymphae
TGTTCAATGTACATTTTAATAAAATAAAATTTAAACAGTATTATCAAAAGTAAGCATTTTAAATAATTTTTTGGAACCTATAAAAATACCGGTATTAACTGGAACCGGAACCGGAACCCAAACCTTTAAAAAAAAAAAACCGAGAACCAGAACCGGAACCAGAACCGAAAAAACCAAAAGGTACCAGTCCCTGATTCTCAGTGACAACAAAGGAAGAAATTTTATTTACTATAATAATATAGATAAATCTTTTTCAAAAAAAAAAATGTTGAACGACCAAATTACCTTTTCACACTTTATTGTAAATTAGTAAAACATTTTTAAGTAATTCTAAAATTAAATTTAACATTTTAGTTTCCACAAAACATTTTTAATTTATTCGGAAGTTATTATTTTCCCAATGGTTGTACCTCATGTAATTTAACATATAACATAATTTTCAAGTCTTAAAATCTAAAATTAAATAAAAAAACTTCAATATTCAAATTGTTAATAATAGCCAAAAATTGTGGATAAAAATGTCGAAAATTGTTTTCGTTATAATTGTATTTAAATGCAATAAAAAGTGGGTAAATTATAATCACGAACTCTTTTTTTGAATATCTTATCCAAGTTGTTAATTTATTGTAAAATAAAATAAAATTTAGCTCCTTAAAAGTTTAATGTTTTCAATCGAAAACAATTAACTAAAACAAATTATAACAACTTGGATTAGATATTCAAAATAATGAGTTAGATTAATTTTTTGTTAACTATAAACTATTAATTTTTAACTAAAGGTATTTGAATTAATTTAATTCGATTAATCGGAATTCATTTTTCATGTTATATATATTTTTTAAATTCCATATTAACAATAATATGATACTATAATTAAACTGGAAAACACAATATACATAATATACAATATAATATATAATATTATCGATTATGTCTGAAGAATGCATGTTCATGAAGTTGCCCCCCCCCACCTTACCAATTTTTTTACAAATATTATAAAGTAATTGCAAATTAATTTTTTTCCAGCCAATGTATTTTGTTAATGTGTATAGAAGGTAAGAATTCAATATAATTTTAGTGCATACAATGTACGTATAAGGTTTTATTAGAAGCACATGTAAACTTCTAAAGCCCTTTTTAATTGAGTAAAATACACCATTGAATCTGTAAATATAATTTAATTTTAAATCGAAAACCAATTCTAATTGAAATAAAATCAGAGAATATTTTTATTTATCATTCATAATTCTCGGTAAACTTTAATCAAATAATAATGGCATAATATTTATTAATTGAATTTTCATTATACAGAGTGTTTCTGAATGAAATACCGTAAATTCGTACAGATACTTAGCGGGGCGACCCAAATGACAAAAGTTTTTAAATGTTTTGTCTACATTTAAAACCTAAGTTTTTAAGTCTTGATTCATAATATATTGACATAAATGTAAAAATAAACACACCATGATATTTCTTGCAAAATTCTTATATATTGCATCATTTTTGCCATTTTCGACCGACTTTGACGTCCGCGAGACGTTCGTGTCGCCACGAGGAAAAAAGTGATGCGACATATCGATTCGTATGAGAATTTTCCAGGAAATATCGTGGTATAATTTATTCGTAGACGTCTGACATTCTTGATTAATTAACACGGATTTTAAATAGCAAAATCACCAAAAAAAAAAAAAAAATGTATCTAATTAGGTTTCCCACCAATAATTTGAATTCGTACGCGCTTACATTTAGTTTTATAGTTCATTTTTAGGTGTTTAAATAACGATTTTATATTTTCAAATGTACCTACATGATTGTACTGAAATCCCGGCTATTGAACTATCTCAAAAACTCGTTATTACCAGTCGATAAGAGTTAAAAATGAGATATATAGGTACTGTACCGCGAATGAAAATAGTATGGATGCCCATCGGAGTGTATTTATGCGATTCCAAACTGACTCCTCGCAATCACCAGTTGGAAACGTTCGACTAGCGATCCAGTGGCAAAACTTCTACGCGTCTAGTGTGGGCCATATTCAATAAAAACTATTATATCATAGATTCCCGTTCCTTATAGAATAGCTGACAAGTTTTACGAAATACGAATTACAAATTATATCGCTCAAACGCTGTAATATCATTTAGACGGAGGTATCTATGAAATGTAAACCGCTATTGGAAGTAAATGTGTTCTAATATTTATTTTAATTTCATTTATATTATTATTGACGATCTTAATTCCATGTCGTCAGTATGATATTAAACGCTAGTTGTACGTTTCCACAACAACTGATTAAGGAAGTCACGTCGAGGGCAGAATGATAGCTGATTATTGTACATGACCGTCGGGTGTCCATACTATCTTAGTTCGTGGGTGCTACCCATCCACTGAAGTTTTATCACTTATGACGACAACTTATATGTATTACCGTACTTTCTGTCGTCAATATTGGTCACTGCCGAAATAACAGACCACGCGGTCGACGGGCAACGATAAACTCGTGCGTCGGCACAACGGAATATTTACACGGTCGTAAAAAATACGGAAACAATTTTTCGACCACAGACTGGTTGAATTTATTTATCATTAAGTATTAACGCATCGCCGACGAAAAAAAAACACGTACGTGCAATATGGCGGTTTTGTAGACAAACGGACGGCCCGTGTCCGTCAAAAACGAGCCGCAAATTTTTTCGGCCCAGCCAACACGCGCGACACGGCGAAACGACATTGCCGTATTTGAACACAAAAAACGCACGCCGGTTCTAGCGTTACGTAGGTCTTTCACCGAAGAAACGAATAAAATTGAACCGAACACATAATATCACAAGTAAATTTTAAAAACCGCGAACGTTAAGAGTACCTACGTCGCACTGAAGACTTTCAACGGTAAAAATATGTTTACGCAAAACAAATGAAATGGCATTTTGAAAAATAATTTTAGATTTAAAGCACTTATTGTAAAATTGATAAGAAAAGAACATTTTGGAGATAATCTCGTCGGCGTTTTTTCAATTTAATATGTTGAAAAAAAGTTACAGTGTCTTAAAAATAGGGGAAAAAAATTGTATTTTGATAACGAACTTAGTATTTAGAAAATTGTAAAACCCCAACGAGGTTATCTTTGAAATTTTGTCATCTACAAATTTTATAATAAATCCTATAACATTAAAATCACTTCAAAAAGTCATTTTATTTGTTTTGCGTAAATGTATTTTTAAACAAATATCGTGATCATACCACAATAAAAAATAGTACTGATACAGGACTATTTTTTAATTGTTTTCACATTATCATAAAATACTCTTTTATATTAAAATTTTTAATTTTCTTAAAATATCTAAACAATTGCCTGACAGAACTCCTTAAAAATAGGATGTGCGACGTCTTCTTAAGAGGCCGCAACACCAACGAAAAATCGACCTAAAAACGTGACAAAACGGTAGGACTTTGAAAAGTCGGATTTCAATTCTGAAAACCGTTTTGAATTCATCAGTTTGTCTTCTAGAGATTGATCGAGGCGTTTATTTTAATTTTATTTTTTAATCGTGTTATTTATCATTAAAAATCAAATATTTTAAATATTGATTTTATTTTAATCTGTAATAATAAAGAAAAATGCTTCGATCGATCCCCAGAAGACAGGCCGACATATTCAAATCTGTTTACAGATTGTAAATTCGACTTTCTATAGTTCCACAATTTTGTCACGCTTATTGGTCTTTTAGGTAGAAATTTCCTGATTACACAACAATAAAAAGTGATACGGGGTACGGGGCTATTTTTAAATTAATTTTAAAATGTACATAAATATTTCTAAATTGTTAAATTTTTATTTTTCATAATATTTCTTAAAAATTGCCTATACAGAACCCCTTAAAAATCGCAGTTGTTGCCGCCTCTTAACCACAGTTGCATACTAGCATACTGATGGCGGAAAAACAACTTCGTTGCGGGGCGCGATCGATCGGCTGTCTAATCATAAAACACAGTACGTGACATTCTTATCAATTTACGTTTTCTTTGACATTTTGTGGCGGGTCCGCGGACTAAGACAATGTGGACTGGAATCAAAAGATTTATTAGTGGAACCAAAATTATGCTAAAGGACGGGCGCGGGAAAGCAGTCATGAAATCTAGCATCACTAACGCCATCTATGACTAAAAGTTATATAAAGTTAATATCTACCTATCTATTCTGTGGCGGTGATAAATGAAAATTGACATACGAATAGTTTTCATTTTAAAATACAAACCTATACACAATTAATTATTTAATTATATATAATAATATAAGAAATGTTTTAATTAAATACATACATTTTATATAAAATTTAAATATATATTTATTATATTCTGTCTCCGTCTTTGTTAAGTATTAACAAGTTTTGAACTTAATTTCTTTTTAGCGTTACTTTTATTTTGACTTTTGTTCATTATGTGTACGTACTGAGGCATTCTCATTATGATATAATGAGATATGATAATATACATTATAGTATATCACTTTTACGATTCGCGCATGGAAATTGTATTAGTCCATTGTATTCATCGAAGAAATTGTTAAAAGTCAGTTCGAATACATCATTATGGTCACAAAACTTGGAAAATTAATTTTCAACAGCTGATAATATTATTATATTATAGACAAATTCATTTGGATGAATCAAACCTCCTCGTGACTTCAGATTGACTAGTGCGGCTTCTGGTTTTCCAGTATACGAAGTTTTGCCTGCAAATGTTTTTTAACTTTATACTTGCCTACCAATACAGTATTAAACCGTTAGAGAGCGTTGAGCATGCAAGGTTTGTGTATACACTGGAACGATGAAACATTTGCGACTCGTTACCCTCTAAAGCCCCCCCCCCCATCATAGCGATACCAGTCCATACTATTTTAGTCCGTGGGCGGGTCTAATTTAATCATTCCCTCCGTTATCGTGGTTGTGTTATACTACGAGATATGGTCAATTTTAATTTACAATTCTGTACAATGCACGTATTGTATTTTTTGATTAAACGGCCGCAATGTCACACGCACGTACCCGGTACGGGCACGTCGTGATAACGGCGATCGCCCCGACGCTGTCATCCAAACGTGCATACGGTGCAACAAAGACGCAAATTTATTACGTCGTGGTTTGTCATTATTGCGGTCGAGTGTCAACTTAAATAATAATTACAGCCCGTTATACCACGTTTACGCGAATTGTTTGCTTTTCGTGTACATTTTTATTATTATTATTAAATAAGCAGCCGTTGTACGAGTGCGTGTTTCAGTACGACCAAGTCGCCTTTTGTTTTGTTTTTTTTTTTTTTCGATGATTTTACTATTTAAAATCCGTGTTAATTAATCAGGAATATTAGGCGTCTATAAATAAATTATACCACGATATTTCCTGGAAAATTCTCGTACGAATCGATGTGTGGCATCACTTTTTTTCCTCGTGGCGACACGAGCGTCAAAAGTCTGGCGAAAATGGCAAAAATGATGTATTACATGAGCATCATTTCGTAGGAAATATCACGGTGTATTCATTTTTACATTTATGTCAAAATACTACGAATTAAAACTTAAAACCTTAGGTTTTTAAGGTAGACGAAACATTTTAAAACTTTCGTCATTGGGTCGCCCCACTGAGCACACGTACGAATTTACGGTATTCCATTCAGAAACACCTATATCAATATTATGACATCGTACATTAATAATCATAAATGTTGTAACACATAAAAGTGAAATAAATAATATGAATGGTATAAAATTACGGTCAAAGAGCCTAAATAAATATTTAATTACGTATAAATGGTACTATGTACATTTTTTCCAAATAACTTGTACTTTTAACTCCGGTGTGATTTTTTCGAGCGTTTTAACGTATGATAATTTGCCGTATAATCGAATATTGAATGAGTGGTTTCTTGTTTATTATTAACATATAAAGTTTAACTAATGTAAACTAAATGTGGACTAAAATATCATATTATTCCACGTAACTCCATTCACCGTATATTACTAATCTACCTTATATACATTTTAAATACTAATAGGTTATAAACTATTGGTTTAGTATTAAATTTTTACACGTACAAATTTAAAAAAAAAAACATATATATCTGCGTTAGATTATAAAATTGAAAGAAATATGGGTTTCATTTACAAAAAGATAATTTATAAATATACAAAGTAATAATAATAAAAAAATAAAAAATAAATGATTTTTTTTTTTTTTTTTGTAAAAATCGAACGCTATATAGTTTCTTCGAGTTAAAAAGAATATTCATAAACATAAATATTGACCGGAATTAATGAGGAGAGAAATTTAAAATTTAAACGGATCACTACATACTACACAGGGATACAGTATACACGACATATTATTGTCATTCATAATTTATATAATACATACACGGCATCACGTTTAGATAAAACTTAATACATGAGTGCGTATATTGCATATCAAGTTACACGCGGGGTATCATTTTACGAGTATACAATTTAGTACTTATATTGCCAAATTAATTCGACTTTTTCTTACATTCGTTTGTTTTATACATATAATATATATATATATATCGTTTCATCTTTATAGTATATATTAGTGTTTAATATTTTATAATATATTTTACGATTATATTATATGGGCAAAACGAATTAAACGTTTCCGCAGAAACTCATATATGAAATTATATTATTTTAAACAAGAGAATGCTACACACACATTTTAGTGGTATTAAAATACGTTCAAGCTCAATAACTTCAACTTCACTCTTAGTGTCCACATTTATACGAAATATGAAAGATGAGAATGTTTACTATGCAGCAGAGGAAAAGAGAAGTTTTTTAGTTTTTAGGTTTTTTTTTTTTTTTTTAATTTTAAAATATCATGATTTTCAATCACCAAATTTAGGCTTTAAAATAAATATATTGACAAAAACTTCAAGCTCGAGCACAGTAAACATTCTCATTCTTCATATTTTGTATACATTTTGACACTGCGATTATATAAGGAGAGAAATTGAAGTTATATAGTGTGAACGTGATTTTTAACAAATATCGTGATAATACAGCAATAAAAAATGGTACTAACACGTGACTATTTTTAAATTACTTTTAAAATATAATTAAATAGATTTAAGTTGCAAGTTGGATTTTCATATTTATTTATAAGAAAAAATAATATAACTGCCTAAGAATGTCTATATATATATATACATTTATAAGATAATAAAAATATTAAAAATATGATTTAAGTCAGAAGAATCTGCTCTAAATAATTTAGTATTTAATTAATATAAATTAACTATTAATACTATAATATCCAATAGATATAATGGATAATACGAGTAAAATTTGTACTCGTATTTCATTGCTGGCGATTTGGTAATTTTTTTGAAATGACTTATCCCTGTTTTATTTTGACGAACTGAGAGTCGGAAAATTGGAAATAAACCGTTTTTAGGATTATATACATAAGTCTATTAGGTTTCTACATATTATATAAGTATACCTTATAATTTATACCCCCATTGTATCCTATCGTCCTCCGTTCGATCCATCAATTAGTTTTCATAAACACCTACTAGTTAACTGATACATAGTTTTTAGAGAAAATATTGATTTAACAATTTAATAATCGAACATTTTTACAATTAATAGTCATAGTTCTAGAAAGATAAAAACCGGGAAATTAAACACACTCGAAGTGTGTGTTTTTCCTAACATCTATCTCTATGTCCTTACAATATTCGTTGCCATGGTTATCAATATCAATATTTACAATTTGTATTTATCTACACTATATATAATATTACCTATATAATAATATAATAAAGAGGAAACGTTTGTATTTTTGTATGTTTGTAACGAATAAACTCAAAAATTACTGGACCGATTTCAAAAATTATTTTACCATTAGAATGTTACATTATCCTTGAGTAACATAGGCTATATTTATTACTATAAACAATTAGGGATCCCTACTAAAACTTCAATAATGTAACCTAAGGTGTAAAAAAATTAGCCATAAAATGTCTTTCATCGCATGCGCTGCGGAAACTATTGAAGATAGAACAAAAATATGTTGTACAATATTAAATAACATATCAATATCTACAAAAAACTTCGCGATACCATAAGTCCAACTATTGTAGTTATGTCACTATAACTACTTTTTTACATTTTAAAAGTTGACAGAAATGCCGACCAAAATCAAACCATGTTATCCATACCTTTGTATTAATCCTTATCCAAATAAATCATTTCGTGTTCAAGACTGTTTTAATACCTATAGATTACTTTTTGAATTATTCAAATCGGACATTCCATTCAAAAGATATTACCAATTTAAAAATGTCAATCTCAACAAAATACTGATAGGAAAATTACCGTGGCAAGGGAGGGGGCACCAAAGTGCGGGAGAGGGGCGTGCATATATATAGGTAGCAATAGGTATACGCAGCGGACGCAACCGACATTGAATATTTTGACTTTTTTCATTGTCCATTTTCTTGTTCCAGTTAAAAAATTCTTTTCAGAACTACTTAGTAATTTTCTCGATGGTTGGCATCGACCTAAGAAAAAAGTGCTTTTCTCATGGGCAATTATATATAGCCCTTTCTCGAGTAGGATCTCTTGAAAATCAATATGTTTTGTTGCCACCTACAAATACCACTGCCAATATAGTGTACAGTGAAACTTTAAAGTAAAAATTGGAAAATAAAAAAGTAAAAGGCTTTAAATGAAGCCTTAAAATAAAAATGTACAAAAAAATGTGAGTAAATAAAGAAATGTAAAAAATAACATAAGGAAAAAAAATTAATAAAATAATATTAATAGAATCTAGCAATAGCGAAACATTTCTGGGACAGCCGGTATATAATAAATTCACAAAAATAATGTCTATACGAGCCGGGAATTTATCACGCTCACAGAGTGGATTTGTTAGTTTCTACAATTAAGAGGTCGCAACACCAACGAAAAATCGACCTAAAAGCGTGACAAAACTGTGAGAATTTGAAAATTCGGATTTCAATTCTGAAAACTGTTTTGAATTCATCAGTTTGTCTTTTAGGGATAGATCGAGGCGTTTATTTTTATTTTATTTTTTAGTCGTGTTATTTATCATTAAAAATCACGATTTTTAAACATTGATTATATTTTAATCTGTAATAATAAAGAAAAATGCCTCGATCGATAACTAGAAGACAGGCCGACACATTTCAAATATGTTTACAGATTGCAAATCCGACTTTCCGAAATTCCACAATTTTGTCACGCTTATTGGTCTTTTATGTGGAAATTTCGTGATTACACAACAATAAAAAGTGATACGGGTTACCGGGCTATTTTTAGATTAATTTCAAAATGTACATAAATATTTCTAAACTGTTAGATTTTTTTTTTTTTCATAATATTTCTTAAAAATTGCCTATATAGAACCCCTTAAAAATCGTAGGTGTTGCGGCCTCTTAATGAATAAAAAAATACATACATAGTAGCACTGATTATAATATGTATAATTTATAATCAATGATAGTAAGTACATTACATACAATTCAAATAAAATATAAAATAATTTATAGTACCTATAGAGGTATATAAGGCATAAGCTGTTTATATTATGTACACGTGTATATAACATATTTTATACGTACATAAATACATATATTCAGTAAATACTAAATACATATACCGATTAACAAGTGATTTCCGCGAGAGTTTATTTAAATCATGTTTTTTTTATCTTTATTGGTTTTCGAAAATGAAAACCGTTTATTTACTCTTTCTAAATGAATCGGTCTATTTAAATCCTAAAACTAATAAATGATAATCGAACGAAATCATTTCACAAAATAATGGCACTATATACTTCTATCTCGTATATACATGTATGTCACTGAAAATGAATGAAAATGAAAATATTTTAATGCATTATAATATTTAATGTATACAGTCGAAGCAAATGGTGATATAAAATATATATATATAACTGCTGCAGTAATCCTGCGCAACTTGTGCAGCAAAATATAATATGATAATGTGTGATGACTGACGTAACGTAATACTTAAGAGGATGTCAGCGCAAACAATTTTCAACGAAAAACTCAAGTTAGCATTTCTCATTTTTAACAACTTACAAACATCTTAGAAATATGAAACAAAAAACAAATTTTAAATAACAACATTATCTAGCGCTTTGCGGAGCCTTTTTTTCGATTTTTCAATTCTTTTAAGAGTTATATTATTTAAAAAAAAATAAAAAAAGTTAGTGTTTTAGTAACTCATAAAACGTGTTTAAATATACTTATCGAAAAACGGCTCCATAGAGCACTAGATAATTTTGTTTTTTATCATTTGGTTTTGTTTCATGTTTCTAAGATATTTGTAAGTTGTTATAACTGAGAAATGCTATAGTAATATTTTAAATAAAACTGTATTCATTCATAAAAAACAACCATAATAAAAAATTATATAGTAATGGGACCAATTTTAAACCATTTTAAATATGCATATAACATTTATCCAATTGTACGATTTTCATTTTTCTGAAAATTTCGTAAAAGTTGCCTATATAGAATCCCTTAAAAATGGTCGCGCTGACATCCTCTTAATCGCAAAGTATTTGACCGAACGATCGATAATATTGTACAATATACACTCGATTATATACCCAGTAAGTGTTATTACATACCTGTATAATATAATCATCGAGTGATGTTTAGTGATATTTCAGACTAGACATGAACTTTATAATTTTAACTTAAATAGTTAAAATCAAGTTATCAAAAGTTAAATACTTTATATTTATATATAACAGCTATTTATATACTAACATGACTCGTATACTTTAAATTTTGATCAAATTAAACTCTCAACTCGGTTAAAATTTATATTAATTACTTAACTTGATTTTAGTAGGTACCCAAGTAAATTAAAATACCATTGACTTGATGAGTTCCGATATTATTGAAATACTAAATAGTATTCTAACCATTAATTGTATTTCGGAACTATTATAACATTTGTATAACTATTTAACTATTTCACTGACCATACGTACTTGTACATATATAGGTATATATATATTTTTTTTTTTTTTTTGTGGAATTTGAAAAACTTAAACATCAACAAATTAATAAAAAATAATAATTTAGAGCATTTTTTTTACATTTATAAATGCAACATTCAAGTACATAATTTTAATATTTTTTATTATACATTATATCTATAATATATAAATATATAACTATTCAATTCCCAAAATTTGTTTGTTTGCTTATTTTTATTGAATAAACATTTATAAGCCAAATTTTTCCCATATGTTTATCATATTCCGGATCAGGCTTTAGTAACATTTTATAAAAATCCGTTCTCGTGTACAAATGTAATAGTAAAAAACGTCGATGAAAATATTATTAAACCATAAATTGGATATTTTTTTAGATTTTTAGAGCGGAGAAACGAATGTATAGATTTTACAATTATGTTTTTTTTTTCACTCTATAAGCAACTTTTCTACTAGAAGGGGTCGAGTAGAAGTTTTGGGATAAAAGGTATTTTGATACCAAATTTGGTTTAGGTAGTACTTTTAAAATGTCATTTTTTGATTTTCCTAGTAGTTTCTTTTAGCCTAAAAAAACTACCTTTTATACATTGTATGCAGTATGAAGAATTTTATAAATGTAGGAGAAATGAAAAAATAACAAATAAAATTATCATAATACTCATTTTTTTTTTTAATTAGCTATTTAAACGTCAAAAGCCATTAAAAAATAATAATAATATTAAATATTATAAAGTTTCACTCAAAATTGTTTAATAAAAATAAATTATAAAATAAAAAAAATCTTTGCTTTCAAAATTCAAATAATAATAATAATAATAATGTACTATCCTGTGTGGGGACCGAAGGGATAATGGAACACAAACTTCCACCACTTATATCTAGAGAGCTTTTAAAAAATGTATTTTTCAATTACCTACTATTGTTACCATATATAATATTAGTTTATATAATATATACCTAACGGTTTTATTATACTCGTAGGTACTATAATAATAGTTTGAATGATTCAATCACTGCATAAATAATTAATTTTGTGACTTTTAACAATTATAATTTAATATAGAAAAAATTCAACAAACAATTATTTTGTTGTCAAGTATACGAATTATATTAATACCATTATGTACAATACATAATATAGAATATTTAATCTGTATTAATACTATTAGTTGTTATGATGGATAAAAATAAAAATGTTTAAAAATGAGCATTCAAATTTAATTTAATAATATTAAATGATGAAAAATGGAAATAGAATAGAAATTTGAGAAAAAAAGTCTATCTACTACCAACATAGGATGACCCGTTTTACGGGTAGGGTATACGTTTTATGTTATACGTCCCGTTTTCAACGGAATCGTCCCATTTTTTTTGAGGATTGCGTCCCATTGTCCCGATAAACTTTAAACGGTACACTTTTTGTCCCACATTTTTTGCGCTTTCGTCTTGTTTTCTGTTTGTCTGCCGTTTTTCTAAGCGATTTATGAACATTTTTGGCAGAATGTTATTACCATTCACTTTTTGTCCCGGTTTTTTTTAATTTTCAAAATATGGTCGTCCTATACAACGGTAGCGGCTCGTAAGTGAAATATCTGTTTGTGCACAACCAAAAAAAAATACTACTGATTAATAACAAATATAATAATAACAACATACCTACCTACAATCTACATATACATATAAAACATAATTCAATTTACCTTATGCCTATATAATCTAAATAAGTGATATCCTGAAAACATCTGAAAATGGGTAGATAATAACTGCTACCAAGCGACAAACGAGCAAGCACAGAATATAGTTAGATATACATAGTTTGTGGTTCAAACTAGTTTTGTGCGCATAATCTACACGATGTATTTTTCGCCGGAGAGGGAATAAAATAAAACTGCGCGTGTGTAAACGGCGCAACATACAAGCATTTTTCAAGTGTGCGCAGACTCGAGACAGTGGCGCCGAAACCACTAATGCACCATTGTAAAGAACAAATTAGTCATCGGGAAGATAATACGGGATCATGTTTGGTTGCGCTTTTTGCACGACACGGTTGGAAAATTGATATGAATATTGAATACTCAACGCGAAAATTTTGAATAGATTTACCTACGCATTGACAATTTATATTTTATATTATTTATATTTATATTTTTAGTATTTATAAAATCCGAGTATTCAATAAAATGACCATAAATGAGGTATTAAATATAAATATTATCTACATTTGTATTATATTCCATTTGCTTAAAATCATTACTGATTACACACTATGGAATATTATAGACGATAAAATAAAATATACTTCCGAAATAGATAGAAAAAATCAAACAGTCACGAATAAACTTAAGATAAAATTTTAAAAAACGGAATTGTTATTATATGGATTTATTTCTGAGCATAATTTATCATTTAATGTTATTGATAATTTAAGTAAAATATGCCGAGAAGCATTTCTTGATTCAAAAATTGCAAGCACTTTAAGTATTAGCTGTACTATTTATGTTAAAATTGCAGTGAAATATATCACACAAACACATAGTACATCATATTATAAACTATTATGCATATTTCAATTTTTGAACCACCAGAACTAGACTCCCGAGTTCTTACTATCTGCTCTTGACTAAAATGTTTTTCGTAAATTAATGTCCTCGGCTTAAAAATAAAGTTGGAACAAGGAATTGCTTTTATTCATTTTTGGGAAATTGGAAGAAAACCCATTTTTTCATTGTAAGAAGTATATATTACATTACACAGCACTTTGGAGACATATTGAAATGCAAGTTGTTATCAGAGATATAAAAAGAAAAAAGTGGGTAACGCACGCACAATGCCACAATGTAAAAACTAATACTTATTTTTTACTTTTTTGAAAAATCAAAATGGTTTTTATGATTATCGTGCACGTGCGATATGTTTATGTTTTGACTGGTTAATCGTGATAACATATTGAGAAATGTGAGTGCTAGTAGAGCTTACTTAGTGATTGTTAATCAAACCAATTTGTAGAGCTGGCGGCGCTTACGTTATAGTGGTGATTACTAGAGAACTACCAGCCGTGCATCGAATTCTAATGTCGGCCGTATCATACAAAACCACTATCGATTACTGTTCTTTACATGTTCTTTACAATCGTGCACCAATATAACCTATCTTTATCTAAATCTTATCTATATATTGTAATCTATGGCCGCGGCCGACCGGCTACCAGCATGCGACCAACAATACGGCGGTGCGACACGTAATATGTACAATAATAATTCTTGAATCTCGTTAAGAAAATTTCGTATGAGATATTTTCCATAGGGTTTTGTCGTACGACATTTGAAATACCTATTCTTGAACTACAAACGACATTTAGTTGGGTATCGAAATTATTTTGTCACACACGAAATATTTGTCACATAAACCAAGTTGGTTACTATAGAAAACAGTACGCTATCATGTACAGAATCGTGATAAGAGCTCTGTAGCCGCCGGTATCTCGTTCGTTATCAATTTATTGCAAGTAGCTTAGTAGTTTTGTTGCCATAAAGCTGTTCATTTCTTAAACGTACTAAAAAGTTCATAGTTTAAATTTATATAATAATAGGTAGGTAACTAATCAAAAATCAATTTTTAATTATTACTTTTGTGGAGATTGTTATAGATGAAGACCTCGTTTCTGGTCCAATGTAAGGTGTAACCAAACCTATTAGCTGTCGAACTAAATCTTTAGTTAGTCTATAATTTTTCAAAAATAAACTATCACATTGATTAAATGGATCATATTTAACCAAAAAACCTTGTCTTGGATTATTTTCCGCTATTTCATGAGTATTAATCACATTTAGTACCTATATACAAAGCCGCGATATCATTAAAATTACCCACCATGAAAATTAAAATATTAACTAAGTTCAATGATACACAAAAATACTACATAAACAAAAGAATAATTTTATCAAAATTGAATCAAATGATAATAAATATTGAATAGTCGGACAAAAAGTCGTGTGATAATTTTATATTGTCGTACCCATTCGACTACTACGACATTTTGCCACACATAATTGTCGTAACAAATTGTCGTGTACAGATTCGAGAATAGACCAAACTAAATTTCATGTGACAAACGTGATTTTTCGTATACGACATTACGGTTACGAGATTCGAGAAACGATCCCCCAGGCACGACAATATTACTAATAAAACAGCGATAAATACGGTGTCCCGTCAATAGATAGCGGACAATTGATCGCGCGACAATTGACCGCATGCGACAATTGATAGTACGACAATTGGTAGTGAAAAATTAAAAAATTATAATAATTAGGGCTGGGAACTTAATGCTCTATATACGCTTATACATA
The DNA here is from genome assembly GCA_025469235.1 of Pemphigus obesinymphae. Classification (NCBI taxonomy): domain Eukaryota; kingdom Metazoa; phylum Arthropoda; class Insecta; order Hemiptera; family Aphididae; genus Pemphigus; species Pemphigus obesinymphae. The sequence continues at coordinate 15,419 of JAIPRL010010475.1, forward strand.
AAACA
>JAIPRL010010476.1:0-15421 GCA_025469235.1 Pemphigus obesinymphae
TTTTTAGGATTTATCTCTTGGTATCATATGATGCATATGTGCGGATTTGGACCATATTGAAATAGGAAAAACAATAAGTGTTATAAAATACAATTTATGTTTTACAATAAATTATTTCAATTCTACAGTATGTTTATTATGTAAAATACATATTGAAATATATTAACAAAAAATAAAAAAGTAAGTCTCATAACTATTTCAACTATTTCATATATTAAAAAAAAAAATACATCTGTAATAAAACAAAAACTGTTTTATAATAATTTTCAGTATCACATTTATAATAAATATTAAATAAAGTGAAATATAAATCAACAAAGTTATATTATAAAATATTAAACAAAAATAAAAAATTAAGTCTCATAATTATATCAAAAAGTAGAAATAAAATAAAAAATACAACTGTAATAAAACAATACAGTTTTTATAAAAATGTCAGTATCACATTTATAGTAAATATTAAATAAAGTGTAATATAGTTCAACAAAATGCATATTAAAATATATTAACAAAAAATAAAAAGTAAGTCTCATAAATATATCAAAAAATAAAAATAAAAATACATTAAAAACCCATTAACAGTTTTTATAATAACTATAGTATCACATTTATATTAATGGTAGGTACATATTTAGTAGTATTTTGTAGTATAGGAACTTTATGAATAGAATACCTAATTGGTATGATAACTTTCCATACATTCTGGACAAACAGGAAAGTTACATTTTTTGCATAAGTACCTAGTCCGTGAATTGCAATTTTCATTATCACACTTAGATGCCTGTTTTTTAGTTGTTTTCACGGGATAATGGTGTATACCGTCATATTGTATCTCTGGAACTTTTTACCTTACATTAGAATCATTGGTATCCATAAAAATAACACCATCGACAGATACATTATCATCATCAAATTTAGATTCACTATTTACATTACCCAACAAGTCGTTAATAGGTACTGGAATACAATTATTAATATCATCATCATCACTATTTTGGTCATTGCTGTCACAAAAACTGGCTTCAGATCCACTAGGTATATCAAAATCCAAAATATATTCTATTTCGTCGTCTTTTAAATCCATATTTTATCTAAAACAATAATTTTTATATAAATAAAATGTATATTTAGTACATAGGTACTATAAGATAATATAGGTAATAATATTTTTACGTACCTTTTTGGCACAGAAGTATCATATGATACCACGAACATAAACAGCCACTGTTTATTTATATTATAAAAAAAGCATTATAAAATTAAATATTATTCTTAAGCAGAACACTCGGAATGTATACAAAATTTGTTGTGGTTGTAAAAAGCGTTTAATTTGCCGAAACCGAGCGTTTATTATGAAAAGAAAGGTGTTTTATCAAAATCTTGTTTTATAATTTTCAAATTGTTATCATTTCAACTGTAAGATGTTAGGAACCAAAGAAATCATGGAAAAAAATGGTATGTACACATATGATACTATTGTGCATTTACGGACCAAAAAAATATTTAAACTTATTCATTTTTCGCTAAAATATGTTATGGTATCATATGATACCTACATGCACGAAGAGGAATTAAGGTAAATTAAATATTTATTTTATAGATTATTGGTGAATGTTTTATTAAATGCTCGAACAGGATTTGCAACACAAATTTTGAACAAATGAATAGACATCAGCAGCTTTCTATATCATAGAGGAATGTATTATGAATTTTGGGAACACATCAAACTTACAAATAGCAACTTTATCACATTTGTAAACCTATCTCACTATAGTTCAAAATTTCAAACTTTATTGTCATCATACAAAGTAACAGCACAAATTTGCACTGATCTTAAAATAAGATTAATGTAGGTGAATTATCACACTTTTGTAAACAATTTGATCAGTCTACTCTTACATGTTTATTCGTGATTGAAGCAAACCATGATAAAATCTGGTCATCAATAAGTCAAGAAATCTCAAGGGGAGATCGTAGTCGTCAAAGTTTCGGAAACTCTATGTTTCAAACGGCAAAAATATTATATAACTCCAACTCAGTTTTAGATATAGGCCTTATTGTTAAAAATTTAGAGAATTATACCTAACTAAGCAATCGACAACAGATATAGTAGGGAATAAAATTAGACTAGTTGAGATCACAATGAATGAAATAACAAGATCTATAAATAATATATCAGACAGTCAAGAGAGGTTTGATAGAAACTTTAAATTATTACTAGGTCAAGTGATTAAAAACACAATAACAGTAAATTCTCTTCTTGTGAAAATTACTTTATTAGAACAATCAATTATTCTCGAGTCACTTCTTAGCTAATATGCATGTAAGACTCGAAATACAATTTCTATTATTAATTCAACACTTCATGGTAAAATTAATTCCACCATATTACCGCCCTTAAAATCCCTTCTGAAACTGTAGTTAGTTAACTTCCGTTGGAACCATTAATACAAAATATACCAGAGTATCTGACCACTTCATCAAATTCTGAAATCCAGAAAGATTCATTCTTAATTTTTGCTCTAAATTTCCCTATAATTATAATTAATGGTTATAATATGTATCAGCCTATTCATTTACCATTTTACTTTGAAGGCAATAATGCAGTTTTTATTGAAAGAGAAATCGATTATATATCTTTCAGTAATGATAGCGAAATATATTTTATAATAACCCAGCAACAAAGTGAAGCTTGCACTAAATTAAAGTCGTACAATATTTGTATAAGTACGGAACCAATTCAGCGCAGATTTTTGTCTACGATATATGAAATTTAATTCTCACGAAACCCACAACTCCTTCCCAAATCTTGTACAATTAGATTGTAAAAATCCTCAAAAGTCTTTCCAGTTTAATATAAAAGGCATTGGTCGAATAAATATCGCTCCGTCTTGTGCATTACATACAACCCAAGAAATATTGTTACCTATTTTTAACATGATGATTAACCATACTTTAGATATTCTACCTTTCAATTCATTGTTCAATGTAGATATAATTAAGCAATTATATTTAAATGATGTTGGCCGACCCCAATAGTTGAGAGAGAAGGCGAAGGAGAAGAAGAAGATATTTAAATAATGTTAATTCTTAAATCCGGAGTAACATTAGTTTTAACAAGAACCTACGTCAAATAATACGCGAATCCATAAAAATAGTAGAATTAGAGAATAGATTTTCGGACGCCATATTATTCGTTCCCACTGAATATCATATTATTATGGAATATGTATGTCTTATAGTATTAACTATTATAATAATAATTACAATTTGCTAAATATAAGAAATAAAATATCGGAATTTATAAACCAGAAATAGCAAATAATCAATGTTGAACTTATTTATGATGTATAATACATATCGTTTTTTTTTTATTTTGTATCGCTTTATTTATGTTAATAAAAATCTTATTTTGTAGTAAGTTAGCAATAAGTTGAATAAATCGCAGGGACTCCTCCCGTTTAATCCTGGGGGTATGTTGTGCAGTGGCTTATTAATATTATTATATTTATTTATTTTTATTTATTTTATTTTAGACGGGCGGTAGACCTAACAATATGAATTGGGAATTTCCGCGGGGGTTGAAAATCTTTTTAAAATCATATATGTTTATTGAAACTCCCAGATTATTTTTTCAAATATTCCAACTCAATCAAGAGGCGTAGGAAAACTGAGTCCGGTTAAGTTATATTTTTCTTCATATTAGGTGTAATGGTTTCCAAAGTAATCTTTATTATGACCAGTAATGTGCTTTGAGAGAATAGTCCATTTAAAACATTATTCATCTTTAATTTATGGATTTATTACAGTCCGTTTTTTAGTGATGAATAAAATACACAGAGAAACACAGACATGGGTAGTTCATATAACATCACTGACCGATATATATTTCCTTATATATTAATATAATTATGTATAGAAAATATTTCGTGCACGTGTGTGTGTGTGTGTGTGTGTGTGTGTGTGTGTTTGCAAAGACGTATTTTATATTATTATTATATATGAGTGCATGTGTAATGAAATTGAATTATGTACATGAAGAGGAGTATATACAGAGAATACAATGTTATATCGGGGGGTAATATATATATATGCAAATTAATTGACATAGATATGTATTAGTATATAGCTAACAGACAAGACGTGTTAAAAATACTTGATATATAACGTAAAGATAACGGTGACGATCACAATAACAAAAAAAATAAAAATAATAAGATAAAATGTGATAAAAAATAATACCTATGTGAAAAGAATATATGACGGGTTAAGTAATGAAATATAATTGCCGAGATGAAGAAGAAATTGTGAACTTGATTTAGAATGCACTATTTTATATCACTCATATATTTAGAATAAATATTCTTGTTTTTCTATTATATTGAAATTAATAATAATAATGTTTGTATATTTAATAACAACATAACACACTTACAAATTATCACGACAACCAATTTTATTTTTTTTTTATATTCGGGCTGCAACTTACAATGTATAATCGTGAACTTAAAACTTAGATAAATATTATTTATAATATTAAAAAATCAATTTTTATCCAATTTTACAAATAAATGTATCTGTGTTTTACAGTCGTTCAATTTTTGATATCAAAAAAATTTATCAACGTATGCTACCTAGACAAAAAACTAAGGTTTTTAAAAAATTCATGAAATTTAAATTTTTATAATTTTGAAAAAAAGAATATCTATACACAGAAAACTTTGTAATTCTATTTTGAGATTTTATCATAATTTATTATAATATAACCTATAAGAAAATTAAAACTTGGAAATTGTAACTTTAGAATTGGGAGTCTCGTAAAAAACTGAAAAATAAACTTAGGCTTTTATTTAACTTTAATATAACAAATGTATATAGAATGTTCATATATTATAAAGGATTAAATAAATGTATAATAAGTACAGTGTTTTAGAGTATAACATTACAAATATTAATTTATATTTACAGATAAGCATGGTAAGTACTTCTAATATATATTATACATTATATTATATTTGTCCTAAAATTTTAAATGACCATGAACAATATTATGATCATCAATTATTTAAACATGAATATGGTTAGAGTATTTTATGACTGACCAAGTATTGAATTTTCAATTCTTAAAACCTTTAAGCTTCAACCGTTATTATGACTTACATAACTGGATATTTTAAATTGATATATACAGAATGTCTCACAAAGATATTTCAAATACAATAAATTTTGGTTTGTTTAAAGTTTTTAAGTTTGTTTTTTGGTGATAATTAATAAACTCCAATTTAATAATAATTATTTAACCAATAAATAATTAACTAACAAATATTTAATTCTGGACTACAATTCTTATATTTCAGATTTTATATTATTTTTTTACAACTTAACAGAAAATTAAATTTTTATAATCCAAAATGGACATTTTATGAATTAAAAAAAAAAAATTGGTTATTATAATATTATTAATTGAATCGTTTCAGAAACGGTACACATAACATATTTTTACAGATTTTAGTTTAAAGTGGATTCTTGTTGAATACTCCTAAACACATATTTTTGAGCAGAAACAACACATATGCTATTAAAATAAACATAAATAAAATCAAGTCGAAATTTACATTTAGACCAGAAACGACCCACAAGCAATATAATATGTGTTATTTCTGATGTAGAGAAATCTTTCTAAATATACGTATACAGTTATAGTAGCACTGTGTTGGTGATAATATTAGTGTATAATGCTAGTGTACGATCTATTTAATTTTAGTGAAAATGTGTTTATTTATAGTTTATTGTTTATGCGGTAAAGTAATATTTTTCAGTTTTGTTGTATGTATATTTTTGAGTGTATATTATAGAAATGTTAAACAGTGATTCAGACGATGTCAATAATGAACCTGCTAAAAAAAAAGGTTGTAAATACAGACAAATACAAAAGGAATGTAATCCGAAAATTCATAGTTCACGGAACCCATCTTATTCAGGTAAAGAAATACAATGCAAATGCAACAAACTCACCAATATGTGTGTAAAATAATGGTTTTTTGATATATCGAGGAAAGTAGATTAGCATTATGGAATAATTTTTATTCGTTAGAAAGAAAGAGTACGTTAGATACATACTTATAAAGTCTTATTGAATTAAGAGAGTTAAAGGGAAAACGAAGATATGATAAAAGCAAGTGTGAGAGTACTAAAAAACCTAAACAAATATTTTTCTCTTATAACCTGAAGATCAACAGAAAATCCGTAATGTATGTAAAAAGATCTTAATAAAATTACACCGTGTAATTTTTGGCGTATTCAACCTATCTTTGATTTATTAGTTTTTGCGAAAATTCCACAGGACTTAAGAGGTTTAAGCAGAAGTGGAAAATCTATCTGTCATGAAACTTGTTTGAAATTCATAGTCATATTTCAAAATATGAGGTCAAAGAAATTCATCATGGTGAAAAGCCCATCAATACTATGTTGATTCTAGACTAAACATGATTATAATGCACCAGTTGTCTTTAAAAGAACATCCTGAATGTGTTACAACAGCGAAATAAAATGTTTTCCTTCAGTACTTCAAAGAAAATTTCGACTATTCTTTTGTTCGGTCACAAGTAGATGTTTGCTGAAAATGTGAAGTTTTTCGGTAAAACTTAAAGATCTAATTTTGTGTGATTGTAATAAAAGTACTGTGACACTAGACCAAATGATAATAAACGTCGAGCGAAACAATTTTACACTGCTTTAAAAAAAGTTGCTAGTAATAAGGACGATGTTGCAATTGGCTTTGATTATATGCAAAATCCACAACTCCCATTAATTTTCGTGGAAGAATTATTTTATTTACAACACCTTTGGGTTAATATATTTTGCATTCATGATCTTAAAACCAACAAAGTAAAACTGTACATATATCATGAAGAAATAGCAAATAAAGCTATATATGAGGTTTGTAGCTTTCTATTAAATTACATCAATACCTTAATTGCTAAAGTAACTAAACATTTATTATTCGGTGATGGAGCTGCAGGTCAAAATTAATTTATGTGATACGGGGAGGTTTAATATGATTTGCAATTATTTTTCTATTTTTGGAAATTCTTTCCTCCCCTGTGATCGTGATTTTGGAAGAATAAAATGTCTCATGAGAAATTCAGATAGTATTTACACTTCTGAGTAGTATGGGGATTTCTTTACGAGCTAGTAGCTCTGAACGATTCAATATTCATTATGTGAAAATAGAGAAAATTTTAAAAAATTAAATAAGATCTACAAAAAACCACAAAACGAGGGGGCGAAGGATAGCCAAAAAACATCGGGAAAGTTCTATGATTTCAAAATAAAAATAGTTCATGTACACCAAAGAAAATAGAGAAAAAGTGATTTTCAAAGAATTCAAATACTTTTTCTTTGAAAAATACAACTTCAAGTACTTATTCTTCAGATCAACCATTAACAAAAGCACTCCCAGCAGGAAAAGTAAATATCAATAAAAAAAAAGATCCAAGACATTTAGAAGTTCAAATACTACATCGTTGGCTATAAGTTTGTTTATGACATAATTTTCAACTGGCCAATATCTAGTGTCATTGCTGCTCCAATAGAATTAGATATTAAAATCTAAGTATGTAATTATATGTAAATAAATATTTTTTAATACATTTTTACTATTTTCATATTTTAAAGAATAAAGTTATATGTTTTCAGAGTAATAATCACAAGTATTTTTAATGATATACTTATTATCCTAAGGTTAGGATTAGATAATAAGAAAAATAATGAAAAATCACAGTATATTACATAAATAACACAAATGAAATTTAAAAAAATATGTTGGTCAATTTCAGATAATAGTTAAATAACATAAATCTTTTATATAAATTAGAAATATATTATTTACCTCATATATTTTCATACATTTTTTCATACAAAATTGTTGAAGATATACAGTTTTTGTGTTTTATTCAGAATCAGAAAATGTTACATGTGTTGTTTCTGAAATAACCGATTCAATTAGGTTACACCGTTAATTTTTAAATAATTGTTTAATTAAGTTTGTTAAAATTCAAATTTATTTCTTGCTAATCAATGTTACAGCTATTGTTGATTTTGAATTATTTTATCCGAGAAATGACTTGTTATTACGAATAATAATATAAGCATATCTTAGAGTAAGGTTATCATTATTCTATGGATTACATGGTACTTGTATAGGAACGTGATTACGAGTGAACTAGTTATTTTTTTTTTTTTTTTACTTAAAATATCTAGTAACAATTTTTCAATAGTTTGAAAATAATGTTTTATATATTCATTATCCATAATATTTATGTAAATTTAAATTTATAAAACTATAATTTTTGAACAATATTAATATATTGTTCAAAAATTACATCCATACGTATTGGATTTCAATATTGCTGTTGTTATGACAGTTATTCATCTACCAAGTAAATTATGTTACTCAAGTAACCTTACAAAAAAAAACAGGACTATCAATTTGAGAGAATATAAAGCCTTTTTAAATTCGTTGTATTTAAGAAATTTTAAGAAAACTGATTATATCTACGTCTTTGATTGATTGAAACAAAATTGACATGAACTTGAAGTGATGTTTTTCAACAAACATGTAAATGATAAAGAATAATGACTTATAGATAAAGTGCTATAATAAAATTATTCTTCTACAAAATCTTGAGGTTTCCATTGCTAAACTAGATCCTAAATTGTTTATTTCTGGCTTAATTGGTAAGCATAAAACAAATCGTCCTTCTGGATCTCGTCGAACCGTATTCTGAAAATGTTCAAGAGTCTCTTCTTCCTCTATGCATTTCCTGTTTACTTTTGATCTTTGGCCATATACATCCTTGTCTGCAAAAATAGCTATCAAATCATTTTCTATGAATTCTCCAAATGAACTAACACCTAAAAGACATGTGGCACCTGGCTCGTCTGTAACAATCCACCCAAATTTTCTTCCTTGTAAGCATAATGCGTCAACTCCTAGCCTTTACGCTGAGGCTCCAAAAGGTCAAAGAACGCTTCTCCACCAATAAGCAAGTCTACTAGTCCGGACTCAAAGAATGTAGGATTTGCTAAGTCCTTCGAAAATTCACTGGGAATCATCCAAATATCTACTGGAGTTCTGACTGATCGTAGATTATTTACAATAACTGGTAGGATGTAGAATGATAATTGAATAGTAAAGTTTGATACTCTTGATTGAATCCTTACTTCTACACTAGATCTAGATTGCACATTACTTAATCCAATACCATGTATGGACGAAATGGAACTTTTATTTGGCAATTTCAACTGATTACTTAATCGTTTTGAAATTAAATGTACTTGTAAGCTACTGTCCAAAATAATACGACACTTTTTATTTATACCACAGTTATCCATTGCTAACACTGCAGCTTTGGCTTAAATATATGATTGTTTTCTTTTTGAGTTGGAATTGCTACTTTTGGAGTATCCTCACGAAGTATCTCATTTTCAGTTATAAAATTACACTCCGAGTTCAGATTACCGTGTGCCATTGTCCTTTCATAATGTAGTAGAGTATTATGTTTACTTTTACAAATAAAACAGTTAAATCTTGATCTACATTTATTGATTATGTGAGACGAATGAAGATAATTTAAACATAATTTTGCTTGTCGTACAAAGTTTATTCGATCTCCGACAGAAGGGTCCTTAAATTTGGTAAAAGTATACAATTTGTGCATATTTGAGCAGTATGCGCACTTTTCTCTTACATCAGATGATACTAAAAGAGCACCCTTTGAATGATCTCCGGAGCCATACCTTTTGCTTTTTGTTGTTTTATTAGTTGCTCTAGTTAACAATGCTTCAGAACTTTCAAGTGCAATACAACGCTTCGATAAAAATTCCATAAGTTCGCTGTATTTGGATAATTCTGTATTTATTCGGCGCAGTTGCCAATCTTGACTCGTTGCATTATCCATTCTTTCAATTATGATTGTAACAAGCCATATGTCCCAATGTTCTGTAGGTAAATTGAATGCTTCCAATGCAGCGAAATGCGTGGAAACATGTGAATAAAGTTTTAGTAGTTCTTGAGCAGATGCTAACTCTACATGAGGACTATTTAGAATTTCTCGGATATGAGCTTCAATTACCATATATAATATCATATCGTACTTGAAGTTTATTAATTGCTACTGTATAATTTGAATCTGTCATAAGTAGAGATTCGATTATATCTAATGCTTGATCCCTTAAGCATGTTCTCAGATAATAAAACTTCTGGGTTTTAGAATAGTTGTTATCTAAATGTACCATTGCACTGAAACAATCAAAGAACGACTTCCACTCTTGAATATTTTCGTTGAATGTAGGAAGAGATATAGGGGCTAATCTAGCACTAGATGCACATGATGGTCCAATAGATTGATTATGCGCTGCTGATATGGTGAAACTCTTCTCCATGTTTACTATCTCTTGAATCTATGAACTCAAGTAGAAATATTCTGTTTCAAATAAGTTGAGCTCTTCATCCTGGACTTCATCATCTGACATTAAATCTATTTTAGATTATACATCATCGAATTTTTTGCTAATTAGAGGGAGTTTTTCTTATCGGAATTCTAATAATGAAATGGGTTGTTCTCTGGGATTAAACTCTTTAATGAAGTTTTGAATTCGCGTAAGTGACCCTTTTATCACTCCATATCTTTTTTTCAATGTTACAAGCTCCTTTTGAACATCGTCGTTCGCCATTATGTGATATATATTACTTACCCGTTACTTACCACTACTATCTTCACAAGTTTTTCACGAGCCACATTCTCTCGCCGTGGACTTTTGCTACCCTTGCAGTACTAGATAAGTAGCCGATAAATAACGTCGAAATAACCAAATTAATAAAATTCGATTAAGCAGTAGTAAAAAAAAAAGAGAAAAATATTTAATGTGAAACACGATTAAGTATCTATAATTGATTCACCTAAAAATAATTAGTAATAATAACACCGATCGCGGCATAAAATAATTAATTTGGTTTATATTAGATAAAATTCACAAAACAGACAACGCACTGAACCAAATAATGAGCAGAAATGCAAAATGAAGATAGGTATATTTTTATATCACCTCGAGGTCACCAAAATGTACGGGCCAGATGCGTAAAATAATATTATTATTAATATATTGGACACCTGTATAACCTGTATATGTCACTTGCATAACAATAGTTTATTTTTCCTAGATTTTTCTTAAACATTAATATCCTATTGAGGAAATTATAATACAACCTTATTAAAGTGTCAACTAGAATTAATTTATCATTAAAACCCACATTCCTATAAAATTACTACTTGACTTCTTCTACCAAAACACTATAATTATACACATTCCCAATAAATGTTTTTCATTTTATCAAAGTACTACATTACCAATTAATATTTTCATCTAAATAAATGTAATAGTAAATCAGAAACTATAGAATAAAAAAATATATAATAATAGGTTTTTCTCATATTCTTAGGTCACTGTACGATGTGTTTTTTAAAAATTATGTATCTAGTAATGTCTAGATTTTAGGTGTTATAATTTACTATATTATATATCTCGAATACAAATAAGAATATAAAGAAGTAATTTTTTTTTAACTGTATTTAAAATATAGAAACCTAATATTAATTTTTATATCATGCACATTTACTCAGTTGTTATATAATACATTATTACATTAAAAATAAATATTTAAATGTCTATTAAAAAAAAATAACGGGTTTATGGCTTTTTTCGTGATCAAATCAAATTTTTCTATAAGATCTTTATGGAAGTTAATTATTTTTACTAAAATAACTATAATATGTTATTATTAAAATAATTTTAATATTGAATATATAATATATAATATATTATACTTATAAATAAATATTATTTTGTGGATGCTAATCTAGAACGTGACCTGCAATGGAGTAAGTTATTTTCTCAAATAATTTATATTTAATTGAATATAAAATTATAAATAAATACTGAATTTTCATATCCCATGTTATATTACAAAAAATTCTTTAGCTAATATATGCTAATTTTTGTGTTTTGCAATTAATGACGATATTTTGAATTAGATCGTGCAATGAATTCGTTGGGCCCCATATAATATTAATAATAAATCTTGTTTATTTTTATTTTGTCTGGAACTAACTTTTTGAGAAGAAGGGGTAAATTAGGAGTTTTTGTGTGAAGAAAATTATTACTAGTTTAATTTTCCTGTAGATAGTACTGTTAGTCTGTAATTTTTGGTTTTTCTATCTAGTAGTTTCCATAGTTGAAAATAACACTACCGACTAAAGCAAACAATTTTAGAGTTAGGAAATCAACAAATAATTTATTTTTAGTACTAATTGTTGATATTCAAACTTTTTTTACTAATTTATTTTATTAAACAGAGTAAAATGGTCTATAATGTTATTCGGTGCTTGGAAAAAAAGTAATTGCATTATTATTTTATAAATTTTAAATTTAGGAAAATCATTGAATTCGAAAAACGATTCTGAGCAAATTTTGTTATTATATTATTTCTTGTATAACAATTCCTGGACCATCAATAAATTTCCTCTATAAAAAAATAATACTATTAGAATTTATTTTTGTTTGCTTCTACATGAAAAAATGAATGTAGTAAATCAATCAAGTAGTAAAAAGTCGAACTGAACTGAACTCAAACTTTCTATCCAACTATTCGAACTCGAACTTTTTTCGATTTCGAACTATTTTTGAATATCGACTGTGATATATTCGTTATCGTTGTATTATCCAGTATTCACTATAAATTAGCTATAGTATAATAAAATATGTTCAATTTTTATACACACCGGATTTTATAGTGGCGATTGGCAGGTGTACGGATGAAATACCCGTATAGGGTTTTTAACGATTGTAATATAGATTAAGAATACATATATATATAAATATAATATATAGTGTTTTGTAATTGTATACTTCCCTCATAATATAACAATAATTATATTAATGTTCATTCAAAATTTGCATTGTATTATGCTAATAGGTCATTTCAAAAATAGACAACTTGAAACCCATATCAATACTTATTTTATTACCGTGGAAAACGTGCCTGAAGTTTTCGGTATAATATAGGATAGACACACTACAGATTATATGATATTTTATATTATATATCATATCGGCAATCACGTATACTGATTATCGGGTTTAGTGTTCTTAAGTTTATAGGTATATAGTATTTAGTATTTAGTTTTAGTATTTACATTTCCAAGAAGTAAGGTACCTATATAGATATTATTATATAAAATAGAACTATATAAAAACAAATTAATAAAATACAAATTTCATGTGAATAAAATTAATAGTAAATGAATAAGTAAAGGTAAATTAAAAATTTCATTGTGACATCATTGTGCCATAAAATACGTAACCGCTTAACATATTAATTTATTAATCCCTCTTTAGCTATATGTCTTATACATAATACTAAATATAAAATGTTGAAATACCCCTTTTCACAGAGGTGCTCGAGGAACCAGAGGCAAAAAATATTTTTTTTTGTATAATATACATATTAAGCAAAAAAAAAAAAAAAATCATAAACTCAACTTTGCCCTCCCCAAAATTAAATACTAGAAACTATTATCCATTTTCCGTCGGAAGTGGTCGCATTATCATAAAATAGGAGAATTCTCTTATATTCACTTATTTTATGACATTATGTCCGAACAATACATAATTATAAGTTGGAATCCTCAATCGTCGTACCGATTTTTAACGATATATATATAAATTTGAATTTTACCTCGATAATCCGTAGGTATTTAGACAAAATATATTTTAAAATAACTGTTTTGACAAAATTTCAAGGGAAGGAGAAGATTTTATTAGTAGGACACAAAAAATATTTTTTCTCTTACCTTAGAGTTTATCCAAGATATTTGAATATTAAAAAAATGTATTAATCACGGCCCAAGGGGGGAATTGCTCCCATTAACCCACCCCTTAAAACCACGACTGTTTTGAAACTATTCGCCCAACAGTTGTTTTAACACTTTTGTTCGTTTTCGTTCCCGGCTTTCGAGAACATCGCTTGGGCTACAACTCGTTTGCGCACATTTACCTTTTTTACAACTTGTTTGCGCAAAAAAACACAACTCGATTGCGCACACAGATTTTACCTATCTATAACGAAACACCCTAAAAGGAGAACTCATTTGCGCACATTGATTTTACCTACCTGTGACGAAATACCCTAAAAATAGAACACGATTGCGCACACAGATTTTAGATAGGTACCTACCTGCTACCTATGGTTAGGGTCGGGTATTTCAATTTATATGTTATACATAATGTATATTTAAAATTGTTATAATATTAAGTTTCAAAATATATGTGTACCTATACTTTATAATATACATATACCTATAATCTATATATCTATGTACTTTTTATGTGACATTTTCCTTCTCACTTTAACAGGCTTAGGACTGTCTGTTTCAAACAGGCGTGATTAAAAATGTGCGTGTGTATGTGTGTGTGTGTTTTATGTAAGTTTTAAAACTTTTCGTCTTAATCATATAATATATATTATATTACTTTATTACCTATATGTAGTAAAATTATGAAATTAAATATGTATGATGGAATTTATCTCCAATACTTTTTATATAAGTTAAGCGATCGATATTTTTATTCTTATATTTATTCCACATATTTTCCATGTACTCTTCCTTATATATAGTTTCCTTCCTTTTAAAATTAATTATATTGTTTGTAATTGAGTTTATTTTTAAATCGGTTTCACTTTGGGTTTGCAAGAGTATATCAATTACTTGATGTATGTGTGGATGCGGTGTATAAAATTGGCTGTTATAATGTTTATGGAAACTTTCTGCGCCATTAGTTGTCTTAGGATTACCATTTGGTTCACAAGCCCATAAAATCGGAGGAAAATTACTATTAGAATCAATATAATTTTCGAAAATATAATCTGAGAATATAAGATTTGTACTAGGCGCTATCGACATAAGATCTGTAAAACCGTCTGAAACTTCATTGGGTGGTAAATAACTTAAACCATAAAAATACTTCAACCATTTTCCAATTTCAGAATCTTTGTTTAAGTACTCAGTTAATGATATTTTATTTTGTTGTATTTGCCTAAACCAATTTTGTCCTAAATGAAAATTACAACAAAAAATGTTACATTTAGGAAAAATTTGCAGCACCGCATTATGCGCTGCCTTTTCAAAGTCAGCATGAAAATTTCGCAAATCAATTTTGTTTCCAGTCATTTGGAAGCATATATTTTGCAATGTTTGCCACATTTTTATGTAAGTATTTGTATGTTTGTTACTCAAAAAGCAATAAACTACAGGTACGTAAAAATTATTTTGAAAAACGTGAATTGTATAAAGTTGAGTAA
>JAIPRL010010477.1:0-15420 GCA_025469235.1 Pemphigus obesinymphae
TGGAGGTGAGGGAACAGTAAATAAAGGAGCAGATACCAAATTTAAAATAAATCAATATGGGAGAAAAACAAAAAAAATTAATTACAAAGAATAGAATATATTAATTTACATTGTTGTTATTTAAATTTAAAAAAAAATATTCAGAGAGATGTAATATATTGTTAAACATAAATATATTGTGTTATCACTGTGTCTGATATTATGCAATATCATCACACAGAGTGATAACATCAAGACAACATGTATACACACCACACCACACGACAAATTAATAATTATACCCATGCAACAATAAAGGTTTATTTTATAATACATTAACTGTGTTTTTCTTATTATTAATACTTAATGTATCATTTAATACATTACACCTCCTTTCATTGTCGAATACACCGAATGGAAACGTGTAGCGGGAAAACTCATGTCGAAATGCCCCGATAACTCCATTTCAATAAAAACTCATGTTGGGTCTTCCCTCAAAATCAATTGCGTGGACATCCAAATGTTCCGAATCGTCCAGAAATATTTCAGCTCAAACAATGTACAATATCACATTCTCCCCATGCCTGATGATAGGCTCCTCAAGGTAGTCATAAGAGGCCTTCCATTACAAATAACTGAATCCGAAGTAGCTGAAGAACTGAAAATCCTGGGATAAGAACCCAAAAGTGTCCGTCAATTCAGCAACTCAGTTCCGATGTTTCCAATTCATCTAATTACTCTTGCATCCAATCCAGAAAACAAACTTATATTTGGGGAGCAATACCTAGGCTTCATCTCCGTCAAGGTCGAACCCTACAAACCAAACAAGCCAAACCAATGCTTCTCTTTGCCAACGATTCGGTCATTCAAGTACCTACTGTAACCATGTTCCTAGATGCGTGAAATGCGCTGGTTCTCACTTGGCCAAAGAATGCCTTAAACTACGAGAAGAAGCCCCCAAATGTGTCAATTGTAGTGGCACCCATACTGCCAATTATTCCAAATGTCCTGCTATCATTGCCGAAAGAGAAAAAAGACGTCCCCAAAGACCTAACTCATTCAATAATACACCCAAGGATTTCCCTAAATCATTCGCCAACCAAGCAGTATCCGTCCCTACCGTACCAAACAATTCTCTTCACCAATTATATCCTTCCGTCGTCGCTCAAACAAGTACTCAAGACTCTACTTCCAGCAACATTCCTGAAATAGTCACTCAGCACTCAGACCTCATATCCGGAATAACCAGCGGCAAGACCAAGGTCAAAGATGCGCTGCTCACTATCCTAAACATCTTCCCTCTATTATTAACTCATAATGTATAACGTAAAAATTTTATTTTGGAACTGTCAGGGCGTTACTCGGAAACGCCCTGAACTTTCACAATTCGTTCTCGACCACCATATCGACATCCTTCTATTAAATGAGACCATGCTAACCAGTACCAGGTCATTCAATCTACCAAATTATTTTACATACTGCACTAATAAGCCGCAAGTCCCTGGTTACGCCCCTTCCGGTGGTACAGCCATACTTATAAACAGACGTCTTCTCCACCATTCAGTTTCAATATCCACTACTTCATTCACCAACATCTCTGTACACGTCAGATTGGGCAACTCTGAAATTCGTTTTGCTGCTGTTTACAAAAGTCCCAACACAACACTTTAAACAGCCGACATCGTCTCCCTTCTCAACACTTTTGCCGATACAATCATAGTAGACGACCTGAACTGCAAACACTCCATGTGGAACAGTCACACAACAAACGCCTCAGGTCGGATTCTTGCCGACTTTCTGGATGGTCGTCTGGACACCATTGTTTCAGCTCCCACTTCTCCAACCCACTAACCAGGTAATGTCAACCACCGACCAGACGTACTGGACATAGCTCTAATCAAATCCAACCTAATATTGCATCACATAGAAAACTTTCCCGCAGACCTATCATCAGACCACACCCCCATAGTCCTAACTCTCAGCTTACACTCGTCTCTTGTTACCCCGAGCAAACCACTGCACACGACCGACTGGAAACTTTTTGAAGAAATGTGTTCCACTTCAAAACTAATCCCTCCCAAAATCTCTACTCAGCAACACATAGACTCATCAATTACCTACCTCACCAAGTTCCTTTCTTCTACAGTAAAAAAATGCACCTCTGTTATAAATCCAGCAACTCCGAGACATGATACTATCAAATACTGCCCTCAAACATTGCAGTAAAAACCTTATCCTCTACATTTTCTGAATATTCTATGGCTGCGTTCGCCTTGAATATTTCCCCGGGTGTTGGAAAACAGCAGCGGTAATCATGTTTCCGAAACCAGGGAAAGACCCATTATCTCCGGCAAACCATCGGCCAATCTCCCTTCTCAATACCCTGAGCAAGGTATTCGAACGTCTGCTACTAACCAGACTAAAAGCTCATTCCATGAGCAAAATTCGACCCGAACAATACGGTTTCAGACAAGGCCATAGTACAACCCTTCAGTTAGTCAACATTCTCGACTCCATAATCAATGCGAAAAACCTCAGCAAAAAAACCGCTGCCATCCTTCTCGACATCGAAAAGGCATTCGACAAGGTATGGCATACGGGCCTCATATTCAAATTAATTGCATTAGGCATCCTATCGCAACTAACAAACACCATTAAGTCCTTCTTATCTCAAAGATCGTTTTTTATCAAAATCAATGATACCGAATCCTCAAGCAAACACATCGAAGCAGGCGTCCCTAAAGAATCCTGTCTATCCCCACATCTTTTCTTCGCTCTATATACCAATGACCTTCCCCTCTCCCCTAACACAAACCTCGCCTTATTTGCGGATGACACCCTGTTCTACACAACTAGCTCAATCAATAAAGCTGCCATCAGAGAGCTCCAAAAACAAATATCAAAAGCCCAACCCTGGTATGAGAGAATGCAAATAAATCCCCTAAAAACAACAGCAGTTATTTTCTCCAACAAAGGTCTGTACAACGCCCCGAAGATTCGTATTCAAAACACATTCATTAATTGGTCGAAATCAATAAAATACTTAGGTATCCATATAGACGTTAATCTCAACTTCTCAAAGCATATCACTTCATCCATAAACAGAGCAAAATCAGCCCGCTTTCTTCTTTATCTAATGTTATGCCCAAAAAGCCCTCTCTCAATCCGAACAAAACTGTTAATTTACAAAATATACCTCCTGCCTGTCTTAACATATGCTTGCCAAGCGTGGGGAACCAACATATCACAATCAAATATCAAAGCACTTGAAACAAACCAAGCGGTCACGCTTAGAAAAATTACCAACCTCCCGCAATTGGTCAGTAATCATACAATCCGTACTTCTACAAACATGCCATCAATCTCCGACCTAATAGTAAAACACACCACCAAGCTCAAAGAAAATATCAAATCGTCCCACTACATCCATATCCAAAACATATCAAAAAGAAACGGCCTCCTCAATGGTAGACGCTCCAACCGTCCGATAAAATTTTAACATCTTCTCCTTAACCTCAGCCACCTCCGATCTAAACTCCTGATATATTCCACTTCACTGTAAGAAGCGTAAGCATGAAACAGTTTTCATTATACTAAGCTAAGCTAAGCTATATATAATCCACTTCTTCCGTGGCAATTGCACCAAAAACACGTTCCTTGTACTTATTCCTACTTATCAATTTCCTAGCTGCCTTACCAGCTCTTCTCAGGGCTACCGGCCACCAGTGCCAGGAACGGCTGCTAGGCTCCCTCAAGCCAATTCTGACGTGCACATTGTCAAAACACACCGGCTTTGCTCTTCGCAATCACACACTACAACCAGTTACCTTATTAGCCCTTTTCAGGGCTATTGGCCACCATACCGGGACGGTAGCTGGTTCACACGCTACACCTATAAAGCCTTCGGCTCGGTGTTCTCCGGCCGGTTCGACAGCGTCCACCCGGACGCCTTTTTATTCCATTCATCGCCGTCAAATTCCATCGTCAGCATGACCCGCAGAAAAAATTCAGGAGGGAAATCTTCCCCAAGCACATCTCCGTCAAACTCAGCGGCTAAACTCAAAAAGCCTAACCCTCCATCTCCCACCGCCGGTATTCAGGCCGACACACGCGCACCTTCGAACTCATCGACAGCTAAAAACATAACTTCCACCGGTTCGCAGGCCGGAACACGTTCAGCTCCATCGTCAATCACTGGCAGTCAGTCCAGTATTCGCTCTCGCTCAGTATCTACATCTTCGAACTCATCCACACAATCTGAAAAAACACCTAAAATTCCACCAATTTTCTTATTAGGCTCTGATTGGAGAAAAATCGCAGGGAAATTAATGACTACTCTTCCGGCCGGCTCCGTGATAGCCAAAGCCCATGACAGCACTTCTGTAAAAATTCTTTGCCGCGAGGTCGAAGTTTACCGCATCGTCGAAAGATACTTCCGTTTCAACAAAACCGAATTCTACACTCACCCACTTCAGGAGGAACGTTGTATAAAGGTAGTGATTAAAGGTCTAAATTCAGACATTCCTGAATCCGAAGTCTGTGAAGACTTAAAAACCAAGGGTTATGAAGTTAAACACATTCACCAATTCGCCAAGTCGGTGAAAAATTCCCGATCTTCATGATCACACTCGCGTCCAACCCAGACAACAAAAAGATTTTTTCTGAAACGTCCGTTTTATATATGTACGTAAAAATTGAACCATACCACTCTAATTCTCCCGCACAGTGCTTCTCGTGCCAAAGATTCGGCCACTCCAGTCTCCACTGTAGCTACGAAAAACTAGAGTAAAATTCTACATCTAAATCTTCTACCACCGAAGAAACCTCCCGCTCGAGTTCCAAAATGCACTCAGCAAAAAGAGGAGACTCAGACATTTTGACAATGAATGGTTTATCATGCTGGAGAAACTGAAACCAAACGATCCAAAAATATTCCGTATCAACCGAGGTCTTATAAACAAGAAACCAGCAAGACATCCACTCCAAGGACCGAATGGCTTAACTTATGACAACCACGGAAAGGCTAAAACATTTTCATACACACTGGAGGACCAATGTACGTGTCCCCAAGAACAGATACCACAAACCTCGAAATCCAACATACTAATTCAAGACTTGTCCAGCTCCATCTGCACACTCTCCAACCATTCTCTCCAAATGAAGTCTGAGACAAAATCAAGAAACTCCCGAGGAGGAAGACGCCAGGCCCGGACAGAATCTCGAACCTGGCCCTTCATCCCTCATCAAAATTTGCAATTCTTCACCTCATTAAATTATTCAACTCATGCCTTCGCCTGGAGCATTTTCCGTCATCTTGGAAGCATACTACGGTGAAAATGATACAGAAATCTAGAAAAGACAAGAGCGGCCCATCAAATTACCGACCAATCTCACTGCTTAACTCCATTGACAAGTTGTTCGAGGCACTCTTGCTGTTTAGATTCAAAAAACTCGCTATACCAGACATACGTCCCGAACAATTCGCCTTCAGAGCTGAACATTCAACAACTGTACAACTGACCAAGCTCATCGACGAACTGGTAATTTCGTACAACCGGAAGGAATGAACAGCAGCCATCTTCCTGGACTTCGAAAAGGCTTTTGATAAAGTATGGCACCAAGGCTTACTAGCGAAATTGCTAAACATCGACGTCCCTATCCAATTGGTCAATATCATCAAATCCTTCCTCGAAGACAGAACATACCAAGTCAGGGTCTATGACGCCCTGTTTTCACCCCACCTAATAAAGGCTGGGGTCCCACAGGGCTCTTGCCTTTCACCACTTCTCTTCAGCATTTATATAAAGTACATACCTTGCAACCCAGACACGAAAATCAACCTCTTTGCTGACGATACGATGTTTTTCCATACGAGTATGAGCAAATTCCACGCAGCAGGGAAACTTCAAAGTCAAGTTGACTTATCTGCCACTTGGCTGAAAAACTGGAGGATGTCGGTTAATACCGGAAAAACAGTCGCCATCCTTTTCGGAGATAAATCTGCATGCGGACTTCCACCATTATTCCTGAACGGGCAAGAAATAAGATGGAAAACGTCGGTAAAATACCTGGGAGTTAAACTGAACAACAAACTACAATTCAATCAGCATATAAAAGAGTCAACAACCAAGGCCCGACGCGTCCGAGCGGCGCTCTATCCTATACTCAACCATCGAAGTCCAGTGCCAATACATGCAAAAATTAATATCATGAAGATGTATATCAATACAATCCTGACATACGCCGGTCCCGCATAGGCAGCATTGTTACCAGAACACCTATGGAACAAGTTAGAAATCGTGCAGAACATTGCGCTACAATAATAACCGGCATTCCTTGGTACATAAGAAATGATGTGCTACGCAGATCTCTTGGAGTAAAGTAAATTAAGGAAACTGTCATATACACATCCCATCATATGTTTCACTGAACCACAATATCGAGTTACCCGCACCTACAAGATCTCGGACTTACAAAATCTTCACTCGACTGGAAAAGGACCCGCCCAGAGAGAATCCTAGACCTACAACGAAAATCACCAAGCCAACCACACCTCATACTCCAAGTCATGAGTCATGGGCTCTGGTCTCAATCTTAAGTCAACGGCTGGATCTTCAACATCCAGTCACCCAACCATGCATTGCATATATATACATACCCAGTTTTTAAATTTGCGTTCGAGGCATATTAAAGGACTACGAATTTTTCACCATGATCGAAACCACAGAAGTATCATCACTTCCAGTCTGATCAACGTCTTGAACCTTGGACGTACCTAGTCAACGGTGCTCTCCAAGTTATCATCTCCCCATTGTCAGGGGAAAAACTATTCACTGGATCGAAACATCCCAACCACCCGACCTGCCCTTTTCAGAGCAAATGGCCACTTGTGCCGGAACGGTTAAGGGTATGTCGTCGAAAAATAACAAGACAGACAACGCAGCAGCCATCAACTCTCATGGTAACCTAGAAACAAAAACCATGAAACGACCGCGAACTTCGTCGAAAAATAAACTGACTACCAAAAAACCTCACTTGGACTAAGAATCTAACGAAAATGACTCCAGACTCGGATAACATGTAGATCACCAGCGACGCGGGTCACACCGCGAGCATCTAAATCTCCAATCAACAAACTCAGGACGAAACCAATCTCAACACGAAACTGAAGAACCAAAATCCAAACCGCCACCTCCACTGATAGTTCCAGCGACCGCCTGGAGGAAGGCAGTCGCCCAACTAATGGCAGCAGCACCTATTGATAGCCTGAAAGTAAAGGCCTTTAAAGGCGATTCTGTCAATATTCAATTCAGAAAAATCACAATTACCAAATTTTCGCATAAATTTGATAGAACAAATTTTGGAACATTATGGTACACCGAAAATAAATAAAACATATAACGTATCATCAGATAACCCACTAAGATTAACAGCTCGGCATTTTCCTTCACTTATTAAAACGTCAGATAAAAAAAAAATTTTCAGAGAAAATGCCACGTTCATTATAATACATTGTTAGGTACTAGATCTCGAAAAGATATCAGATATGAGTGTAAGGAATG
This sequence comes from Pemphigus obesinymphae, assembly GCA_025469235.1. Taxonomy (NCBI): domain Eukaryota; kingdom Metazoa; phylum Arthropoda; class Insecta; order Hemiptera; family Aphididae; genus Pemphigus; species Pemphigus obesinymphae. The sequence goes on from JAIPRL010010477.1 coordinate 7,542, forward strand.
TGAAAATGCCCCTATGCCTCGATCCATATTTCAAAGAATACCATTGTAAAAAAAAATATTAAATCAAGAAAAGAAGATCAACAAAATGTAATATTTATTTAGTGTTTTGTTTTATTATATTCAAAGATTAGAATTTATTATTATTATCATTATTTTTTTTTTTTAATATTCAAATTTAATTTTGTCATTATAATCTTTGTAGGTACTATTTTAGTTAAAAGTTAAAAATTTCGTTTTCGTTAAGTTTCATAAAATATAAGTAAAAACGAGAATATTTATAATTTATTAAAAGTCTTTATTTAATTGAATTTGCAATTATATTTTGTAAAAGACGTGTTTATACGTTTTTGCTAAAATATTAAAATGAAATTGAAAAAGACGTATATATACGTCTTTGCTCTTAAATTTTTTAAACGTTTTTCATTAAAAACTGCTCCCTAGATCTACATATTACTAGGCTGCTCCTCAAAGGGTTAAGCATTTAAAAATCATTAACATAATAGGTATTATTGCAATGTAATATTAATATTATTATTTTAAGACATATTTCAGACATGCTATTATTATCCGAGAATGGCGGTTGCATGGGATAGTGTTTAATATACTTTGAAAATACTTTAATTAATATGTATTCAAATATATTTACTCAAATACTTTACAAGACTGGTAGGTACCTACTCTTTTCTCCAAAATTCTAACAAATGGAGAATATATATAGGTATTCTTGTTTTATTTATATTTTCGGAAAATAAATAATTGTTAGAAACGATAAAAACAACTTGAAACTTCCAGTATTAAAGTTAATAATGTTTTTAATAAAATTTTTAGATTCCATACTTAGCCATGGAAAATTATATGTATTATTTAAAAAAGGACAGTAATTATCATTTTATAACACAGGGACAAATGCATATTACCAACAGGAAAAAATGTTATTTTTTAATATACTCTCCAAAATGGAAGTACCTAGAACCTATTGAATATGATCCAATATTTCGGCAGAAAAAATGGAGCCACATTTAATTTTGTATGTGTAGTGTCATAGTAAATACAATATGGAATAACAATAATTATTTTTAGTGTAAATTAATTAATTTTTATTATTTCAAATTTTATGAAGAATGTTTACTTAAAGAAATAATTGATCCACAATATTGTAAAAGGTTACTTAAAAATGACATAAAATATCCAGTTCATATTAAGTAAAACATAGATAAGTATATGTTAAAAAAAAATAATAAAAATGGTTTACCTATAGGATGTGTATGTACCTGTATATTGTAATATGTATATTGTTAAATTATATTTTAGTACCTAATAAATTAAGTTTTTGTCTTTACTGTATATATATATTTATATTTATTATACCTATTATGTACACAAATACGATTGAGTCAGGGCCAGATTTGAAGATTATATCAATCGTACATCACTCACGGAAAAAAATAATTTGGTTATATTAAATGGTTGGAAATAATTTTGTTGGTTTAACTATAAATACCAAAATCTAGCATTAAAAAATTTTAATATTAAACCACCACCGCATAAAATAAAAAAATATTAACCGTTTCACATATGGGTTCGGGTTTTTTACTTTATAAGTATGAATGAGTTAGTCTTGTATGGCCTATACGTAATCTGGTGATCATGACTTCATAGTGTCTATTTAGTTTGATTTGAAGGTCGGGCCATTTTTTAATGAAAGCTTTTGTGAATAGGTGTTGTACGTATTATTCGTAATTTTACAGTAGGTATTCCTTAGGCATTATCCAAAATATCGAAAAAGTATCTCTTTAAAGTATACCATCATGATCAAATTTGTTACAGTAAAACTAGTACACACGTTATTATATTAGAAGTCTTCTGATCGAAAAGTGTTTACAGGTGAAATACAATAAATAATACTACCACTAGCTTAGTAAATCATCAGGTATTAATTTTAATTATGATTTACCAGTAATATTTAATTCCATAAGTTGAAGAATCATTTTATGTAAACAATCGCAAATAAATTATAATAGGTAAGAATTGCGTAGGTTGGTACGTGGAAGTATACGTATTTAGCAATAAAGCGTGTAAAAATTACGTAGATAATATTGCGTGCGTGCCCTTGAACCTCAGAAGGGTACTCGATCACCAACAGTTTTTTTGAAGTTATTTGAAATAAATTAAGTCAAACACCAAATTTTTCGTCAATGAATATATTATTGTTATTGTACGTTCACAATATTCATTAAATGGTCACAGTAATTCAAAGAACTTAAAATAATAGAAATTATTCTAAGTCCAAAATATAAAATATTACAAAAATCGGTTAAGTTCAAATTGAATACTTGAAAAAAACTAAGTCCCGGAGAGATGTTATACGTAAAAATATAGAGGATCCACCGGCGTGGAGTATGCGTCGCAATCGCTAGTCCCAGGTCGTCTGAATTTTTAGTGTTCGGGGACCCAGTTATATAGAGATGACCCCTTGTGACCTCTCTACTTGGGGTCCGCTCTCACGATTTTTTGTCTTAAGGCAGGACTGAATTCATTGGTCCACATGTAGTCGTTTTTTCTAAGAATTTTTTATTTATCGGATGTCTTTTTCGTAAGCACATTTGTATATACTACTTGCTCACTCTATTACGTATCGTCATTGGTTTTTCTAACTGTTGTACACCCTCTATTTATTCCGACTTGCAGATGTACTACGTGTGGTTCTTGTGATTTTCTATTTCAACTGCTCTCCCCCCGTCTAGACTCGGGCCGGTACTAGGAATAGTTACGAGATGCTGGTTTTATTTGGACTACTTGTCATTTTTATTTCTAAATATAGCTACATGTACAAAAGTTATATGTAAGTACGCATCTCGGCATGGGGCCCGTCCATATATTCTCTTTTCACATTATTACATGAACTATCTTCAAAACTACAACTCATCAAATGTGTGGGCTATTCTCTTAATATTTGTTAATCCAAGACATCTGAGGATCTCCAAGCTCATATTGAATTTATGCTCAGAGAATCTGTATTTTGGTTTTTGTATAGTTCCCTTTGTCAAATAGAATACAGCAGACTTAATTAAACTATTAATGCTAAAACGAGTGAACAAAGACGATTAGTAAAGTTTTGCGCAACGAAGTGGATAGTTCTATAATTATGTAAAAGTGATTCTTGATCAATGATTAGAACTCAAAACAGGTTTTCAAAGGCAGCACAAAAAGAACAAATTTCTACTGCATGAACATTATATGTAATGTATAAAGATGACACGAATTTTTTATATTTTACTTTTTGAAAGCAGTTTTGAAGGGAAGTAACTGATGTGAATTTGCAATTCCAATCTTCCAACACAAATATAACCAAAGTGTATGGTTATATAAATTTAAAACTACTCTTGATGTCAATAGCCAAATAAATTTTAAAGATAGATTTTCTTACACAAGAATCCTGTATTGACCACCTTGCACCTGAACACCAACCCATCAAGTTAACGTCAAATTGTCACACTGACGTGAAACCGTATCGTCAGCAAAAATTCACTCATCGTTTCAACTTCATTCATTTTATACAGCTGGCCCCTGACCATTACGTGAGTATACTGTGCAGCACCGTAGTAGGACCCACCACGGGCAAACCTACATGGTGCAAACCTCATTCACTCAATCCAGTAAGCCCTTCAGCACCAATAAATGATTAGCGCAAATGAAATCTGAAATACTTTCAATTCAAGAAATAAATTCTTATTCTGCCCAATTTCTTCTAGTATATTCATTATATACTGTCCTGCAAATAAACTATGTACATTGGTAATTCTATGTGTAATATTGATTTATTAAATAAATTAAATTAAATAATTACATCACTAACTGAATTATTTAATTCATTATTTACATAATTCACTTATATTGTAACTTCCAATTTGGTATATCTATTTGATAATATATAAACATAGAATATATTATATTATTAAGCATATTTTATAATGTGAAATAACTACCTATATGCTTCATTTTTGTTTAATTAATTTTTTTAACCTTAACATTAGTTAGGTACCTACACTTATTACTTATCTATCATTATTTTGTTCTGACGTTCAAGAAATATATTCTTATTCTGCCCAATTTCTTCTTCTAGTACATTCATTATATACTGTCCTGCAAATAAACTATGTACATTGGTAATTCTATGTGTAATATTGATTTATTAAATAAATTAAATTAAATAAATACATCACTAACTGAATTATTTAATTCATTATTTACATAATTCATTTACATTGTAACTTCCAATTTGGTATATCTATTTGACAATATATAAACATAGAATATATTATATTATTAAGCATATTTTATAATATAAAATAACTACCTATATGCTTAATTTTTGTTTAATTAATTTTTTTAACCTTAACATTAGTTAGGTACCTACACTTATTACTTATCTATCATTATTTTGTTCTGACGTTCTGTGATTCTGTCTCATAATAAAATTATACCTAATATATTTAAAAATTTTAAACTTATTAATAGCAAATTGTTAGTTGGTTTATGCACGCTCCAGCCGGGCATAAATTAGAAAAATATAAAGAACCTATAATACCTACAAATGAATATCTATAATTTCTCGAAATTATTTCAAAAGATGTGCAGTTACTTTATACTGCTTTTGGTAGAGAAATTAATGGTACAAAAAAATTGAATTTTTCTCAGACACAAACTTACAAATACATACTTGGTACATACTAAACTAATTTTCTCTTAAGAGATTGTTTGCTGTTTTACTTTATTAAATGTTTATTTATATTTTAATTTTTGAAGTGACTTCTACCAAACTATCTAATATTAGCGATAATGAAGTTTCAAGTCAACTTAGCTGTTTGTTTTTAGACGTAAAAGATAGAGAGGGCGGAAAGAAGGAAAGACTCTATAAAAAAAGTTCTGAAATCACAGATGCTGATTAATATAAAATATTATTTTATTTAAACTATAATTATATAATTCCGCTATTAAGTACTACACATTTATATTTGTAAATTATGCTTTTTATTTAAAAAAAAAAAATAATAAATATAAAAAAAAATAAACTAAAATTAATTTTAATTATTACTCGTAGCTGTTTTTGTATAGCATAATATCGTATTTTGAAATTTAATTTTTACTGTTGACAATATTACTAATGAAGCCAAATGCCAACATATAATTGACCTATATCGGATTGACAGTACAATTGAAAATGTTAAGATGTTGCCTAGATTAACTGGTAACCATGTCATACCTGAAAAAATATCAAAAATGAAGGTTAAATGTGCAGCCCAAATATTCAGTCACGAGTCTCTTCACTTATGGCCTTTTTAGCTTGTAAGTATATGATAATAATATAGTTTTCTATAGAAATAAGTTAAGGATAAATAGTAATTTATCTAATCATCTCTTTGTATTTCAGCAAAAAATATAATTGATATCGATGCACAAAGTACTGCAAATCTTTGTATATTTTTTGATCAATTATTTGACTCTGTAAATGGTTCTTATAACAAAATAACTGATGGCAAAAAGTACAGAACAGCAATTACACTTAAGTCTTGTTATTTTGAACTTTGGGAGAAATCATTACCGGTTTTACACTCTATGGTATTCATTGATCAAAAATCTCAAAAACGTCTAAGACCACCAACTATCAAAAATTGGGAAATAACAATTAGAGGTTAGTAGTTCACACTAGATTTTTCAATTAAAATTTTTCCCATTACTAAATTGGAGTTTTATTATTTTGTTTACAGGTTTAAAATCAATATTTACATTTCCATATAACAAGGGTGTTAAATCTGTTTTGCCTCGGAATCTGAACCAAGATTCACTGGAAAATTTATTTGGTGCTTTACGTAGTATTGGATGTAAAAACATCAACCCATCATGCACTGCATTTTCAGCGTCATATAAAACAGTACTTCTCAATAATTTGATGTCGACCCATTCTCCTGGAAGTAATTGTGAAGACGGCTTGGCAACATCGTGCCTTACATCTTACCAACATTTATTTGAGAACTCAGAACGTGGTGATGGTACTTCTTATCAAGTTGCCGAAAGTGTTAGTAGTGTGACGAACACTACCAACACTTTCGACCACTTGTTAATACGACCAAAGTATATAGAAAATATAACACTTCAAATACATACTTACATATCTGGTTACATAATTAAAAAACTAAATAAAATATTTTTTAAAAACTGCAAATGTCTAAAACATTTATGTACAACTCAATCTAATAGCAATCATGACCTTATATCTAACCGTGAATATTCAAACACAATAATTTCTTTAAAATATCCAAATACAGTATTCTGTTCCCTTGTATAAAAAATAATTGAAATTATAAGTATGCATTTTCCACTCGTATGTCACACTTTAAATTTAAAATCAAATCTTTTTTCAATAGTTTCTGAACAAGTAAATTTAAATATATTAAAATGTCCTATTCATGAACAGCTGTTTAGTAAAAAATTTTTAAATTTTATTATAAATTCTTAATACATAATTGGTGTAATAATATAAATAAAATTCTTAATGGTAAAATATCAATAAATAAAAATGAAAAAGATAAAATTAAAATTGCTGCTTATGAGCGTTATGTTAAATTCTGTAAATATAAAGATTTAAAAAACAGAAAATTTTGATTTGAGTGTAAGAGATAGAGTTAGGTATTTTTTTATTATTAATTTTTGTTGAATTGTTCCTATATGCTGTGACCATTTATATTGTAATTAATTAATAGACTGATTTTTCATTTTTTATACTGATTTGTATGACCTATATCATGGGGCCATTTCTTTTATATCCATTTATTTAATGGTACCTATCTGTGATACTGTGATAATTTTTATAATAATTACTTGATGGGCTGACTTTTATATCAATTTGTATACAAATTCATAAATATGCTCAATTTGTTTAATATACCTATGTGATATAATATTATGTACTTAAAATGTGTTGGTTATTTGTTTTTATTTATTTGTTAAGTGAGTGAAATATGTATATAATATATTGAATGTGAAGAAATATATTGTAATATATATTATGTATATATAAAATTATTGTTAATATTATCAATGATTAAAAAAAATCATTTATCACAATTAAAAGTATACGTGATAACTGACTCATAAGGCAATAGAAAAGAATACATGATAAGAGCGTAGATAATATCTGAAATTGGTTCATCCATCAACCGCCGACGGCATTAGCGCTGTAGTAACTGTCTCGGAAATTTAACATTGAGTTGCCGTTCTATTAAGCATTCTTTGGATTTAAACACGGAAACTAACACGAACATATAAATAAAGAGATATTAAATTTATTGGTAAGTTCTGTTTTATTAAATACTTGTTATGTTCTACGATTATGTGAAAATAAACTTTTTGGCACGTGTACGCGCATAGAACACGAACCGACCGAAGGACCAGTGGCGACAAGCCGCACGATAAAAATATAAATAAATATGGGTTGCCTGAATAATTTCCCTGGTAGGCAACCCAACACACGTACCTTACAATTTATTGAATAGGCAACCTAAATTACTTACGCCTTATAATGTAATGGTCAGGCTACCAGATGTACATGTCCCTTTTATGATTTATGGATACCACACAAAATGCGTAACACGAAAATCACGCGAAAGGAAACCATAGAGAAACGAAAACAATAGAATGAAAAATAAATCAATAAATACAAATCTAGGTACGAGTAATTATGAAATTGTATTCTTCACTTAAAGCTAGATACAGATTATATGGAAAGGGGGGAGCTTATGACTAAGAACTATACTAAAATACTACACATAATATAATATGTTGGATAGGTAGGTATATATATTATACAAAAGAAAAACCT
>JAIPRL010010478.1:0-15415 GCA_025469235.1 Pemphigus obesinymphae
CACAGAATCTATCAGTTTGACTTTATCACGTAAATCTTTTAATTCAGTTTTTAATAAATCATTTTCCGTTTTTAAGTTATTAAATGAGATGACCAAACTATCTAATGAACTCTTCAAACTTGTAAAATTTTTTTCATAAAATGTTAATTTATTATTTATACTTTTCAATCCACTGTCGTGCTTCTCTTCAATAGATTTAAGTAGCTTCATAACGTCATTTATTGAAAATTCAGAGCGTATATTAACAGAACTTGCGTTCTTTTTAATCGGTGTATCAAGTTGTTTCGGCATTTTATATATTAATGAACACTGGATAACAATTATACGCGATAACGAAAATACGTAGGTAAGTACTAACGGAAAAAACACGTCCGTACACTACGAGACACTGTACTGTACTGTATTAAGTAATTGTAATATTTGTTTAACAAAAGATTCAAGAAAAAATCTTTTTTTTTTTTTTCTACAAAAGTGTAAAATTATGTTTAGGAAATATATATTTTGTCATCTCTTACTAATAATAAATCCATATAAGTCACAAACTCTCAATCACAATACAATAGCTGTTATAATACATTTTTAAACTTATTTTTACGTCATAAAATATAATTACTCTTTTTTCTGTAGCAATTTAATATTTTATTTAAAAATAAGTAGCTATATAATTATTATACATTTTACCATTACTTTTTATTAGGGTTAATGTTTTTGAGATACCTACTATTCATGAGAAACGTAATATTAGTCATCTATGGTCGTTAAAATGAAATTATAAATATTGTTTTATATAAATGTATTTCAGAAACGGCATTTGTTAAATTAATTTTATAAATATAGAAAATAATCTATTTTTTTATAATTTAGTAGAAAACCGAGGCACTGTTCATTCTTATAAAAATTAGGTAAAATAAATGAAACGTTTTCAATTTTAAAATTTAACCACACGATTTATATAAATATATTATTATGTGGGCCATAACTACCAACATGAGCAACTATTAGAAAAAATAATTTGGAAGTATAAAGTACGAAAAAATATTACAGGATATAATATCAATTCAAACTTTTGATTCAAAGATCATAAAATATTCAATAACATACTCAGAAGTACTCAAGTTTATGTATTATGATTTACTTACCCATAAACAAAAAACAGTTTTTCACAAACATTATTTATTTATTTTGAATAAAGGAACCGAATATATTTAGTAACTAATCGTCTTAATTTTTTTTTTTATATGAAATTTATAAAATCTTTATCTTAAATGTATTTGGATGTTTTTAATTTCCAGTTATTATTTCGAGTTCCTAAAGAAAATAAACTTTAAGGCATCAAATATAAATGAGTTATTGCATATTTGTCAAATGGACCTGTTACACAGTGAATATTTTATAAATAATTTTTTCTCTTATATTCAATGAATTTACCATTAGGATTTTATTCGGACATAATACTTTCCCAGAATAAATAACAATTTCCGGTTAATATTATTTTTATATCTATATATGTAAACTATATATACTTTCAATCTCGGTTATAGTAATTTTTTTCGTTTTTATTTTTTTATTTTTATACATCAATAGAGTTCAATTTATTTTTCTGAATATACTTTTTATATTTTAACGGGGAAATAATATAGAACACATATCATGTCTTATATACAAAGTACTAAATGTTCTTAAGTAGTTGTATATTGGAATTTATATTCATTCTAGAAGTAAAAAGAAAAAAAAATAGACACCTTACTATAGAATTTACCATATAAATACATATATTTCTTATAAATTCTAAAAATGCCCATTCATAACTCGTTGAAATTAAATAGAAAGTAGAGAATACAAATATCATGCTTTATGCTTTTTCGCTGAAATTCACCAAATACACGAAAACATTTTCTAAAATAAGAATGATTTTTAGATCATGATTTAGATATTTAGAACAGATAACTAATTACATTATGTAGATTAAAAATAAGAAAAAAATTAATGACTCACTGTTCATCTAAGTTGAAAATAATTGGACATTATCAGATATTTAAATATAATAAATTAATAGCATTTTTTTTAAATAATTTGTTTAATAACTAAGTATTTAAATATAAATATAGTAATAAATAATTGTATTATTATTATAATTTTTAAACAACAACAACATTGTCTGATGGTTAAACTATGTTGTGATAAAAAATGTGATAATAATATTATAAAAATAATATGTGCCCGGGGCATTCAAAAAAAGATCATTAGTACGAGTAATAACTAGTTTCGACCATAAATCATCATCAAGGTACAAATTAATAATAAAAAAAAAACCAAAAATGAAATACAATAATATATGAAAATTAAAGAATGATAAATTAGTACGAAATATTTAAAAAAATTTAGATACACGACTATATCAGTATTCACAGGTATAACTTATAGTAATATAATAGACTTTGAATCATGATAATGAGAATAATGTATAATACTAAAATCATCTATATGCTAAAAATGTCTTTCAAGATATTGAAGAAATTGAATTTTTTTTTAAATTCCTCGGACCGTTTTCTGTCCCGCTAACAGTATACATATTTTCCTTGACCTTTTTTTTTTTTTTTTTTCGATTTTTCGGCTGTCGGTGCTCAATTACTATATCGCGTGTAACGTTATCGTCTGTTTTTCGAGTTTTCAATTTTATATATTTTGTTAACTTGATCATTGGAGCATTTTTGGAATGAAAGACTATCTCCTCGATTCTAGATATAGAAGGTAATTTTCCACCATAAGTGGAATATTTTTTAAATTAATTATGTAACACTTTTATTACCCAAAATACTTTGGTTACCAACTATTATAAATCCAGATAAATAACATTAATCATGGTACATGAATTGCACTAATTAATAGTTCTACTAATAAGATGTTCAATAAGACACTCAAGTTAATATAATGTAGAATAAAATATTTAAATTGATATAATACTATTATAATATAATCTATAATATTTAAAAGATAACCACTATTGTGTATTTATATTTGTGGTTTTATTTCAAATCATCATTGCTTGAATTATTAAAAAATAAAAAACAGATTCATTTAAACCAGTGGTACAATATAATATGGTTCAACAATGTTAATACCGTAAAAATATATTTAACATGTAGTCGCATCCCAAATTTTATCGAAGTTTTCGTTTTTTTGAGTAATGCGATGGACAACAAATTTAACAAGCGTAATTAAATTTAAAAAAAACTCCATTTAAGTACAAAAAAAAAACTATAAACTTAAGCTATATATTTTTGAAAAAAAATAAAGATAATGAGATTTCATGAAATAGGAATTAAATGTCCTTTTATTTTACAGTGGCAAAAAACTTGCAGTTTATGGACTCTTAAGAGTCTTAAGCTCTTAAGAGATTAGAGCTGGGTTTATGGCTGTTTTAAAGTATCGAAAATAAATTCATAAAATTTACGTACAAATTAACAGATTAGGATAATATTATAATTATATATTATTTTTATTTGATATTTTTCTTGTTATTCGACAAACTACGATTTATAAATAAAAAAACGTCATTAGCATTATGCATTTGCGTTGCCAAAATACTATGGCAATTCACCTTAAATTAGGAAAAAAGCATATAAATAAATAGTTATAAAAAACATTGAGCACATTAAATTGATTAAATAGGTAATGTTATAATAATAATTATTAAAGCTATTATTAATCTTGATATTTTCAACTTCAGCACTCAATAATATTTAAGCAATGCTCAAACATACATATTCCTAGATTTTACATAACTAAAAAATGTAGTGTTAATAAAAAAACAATGCAACATTAACCTGAACAGAATACATTGAACACAATTCAACAGTTTCTTCATATTTTTTTTTTTTATTTGTTGTTTGATGTAAAAGCGACTTCATCTATACTGATATCGGAGTTGCGTTTACTTTTACTCGTATTTACTTTTACAAGAAAATAGTTTTTTTATACTATATTTCGACATTTTTGAAGGTTAAACACTAAACTAGTCTATAAAAATGTTTGAAAATTTAAATAGAAATGAAAATCATAAAATTCACCTCGAAATTCACAATACACATTTATTATTATATTGTTAGGTTATATTATCGTCATAACCAGGATTTCATAGTTTGATTTCAACTACGGATAAAATATATTTTACTATATATTCATGATTTCAACCATGCGTTAACTATATTAGATAAAATAAGAAAGTTATGGTATAAATAAAATTTATTTAAGTCTATAACATGGTCACGGAATATATTCTGTGATACTGTTATTATCAAAAGAAAATATAATTAAGAAAAATATTTTCATTACAAAAAAAGCAAAAAATTCTTTAAAAAAAGGTTAAGGGGGGATCTATCCCCTATATCACTTATGTGTACGCCACTGATATAATCTATGTTCTATTGTCAAATGTATTTCAACACATTAATTTAAAGAGAGATATGATTATTTTAATCAAATTTTATCAAACATAACTCTATATTAAATTGAAATTTTAAAGATAATCTAGGATTAAAGATCAATAATTTGATTATTTATATGTTAATACTTACTTTATATTATTTAATATTACGAAATCTTTTAAAACCCGTATCATGTCAACGTATTATTTATAATATTAATAATTAAAATATATAATTGGTATACATTCTGACTATCCGGCATAAATATATTTAGGTTTATTAAAAAAAAAACCAAAATTGATTTGGTAAAACCCGTATATTTTTAGAAAATTTCTTTTTAGTATTCCATATGCCTACGTGAAAACTACGAGGAAACTCGAAAAATTACTCGTCATGATGTCAAATTGATGCAATATTGTTCAAAAAAAAGTTCTTTATATATGTACAAAATCCATTTCCACTTATTTTACGAAAAAATCTTTTAACACACATCATTGTTAAACCAATAAGTTCATCGCGTCGCTCAGGATCTAAAACCCAATTTGAAAAAACTTAATTAATCTACATAGGAACTATTGTATTATACATAATAAATATTTTTTTATCTTATCAGTGTAACAAATAATAGTAAAATATTTAATAATGAACATTAAACTAATGCAAAACAATTAATGTTTAAAGGTCCATATAGTATACAATTTCCTTTAATATTAAATATTAAATGCTTGAAAATTAATATTCAACATAACTTTTAAAACCAAATTTTGTTCATATTTCAATGTTTAACAATGTGTTTTCGAAAAATATCCTGTGTAAATTCTATATAATCTACTAACCATTTTTCTAACTATTCTATGGTCTAACGTACGTTTTTAAGTCCAGTTACGACTGCTGGCTAATGTACTCTATTTCCCACGAAGTTATATAAATTGTATTAGTCTGTAGCTTTATGCTTTTTCAGATCTTATTGGATTATCCCAGTATCTGCTCTAAGACTTGTAGATTTGTACTGTGTATTCTGAAATCCAAGTTAATATAATATTATGTTTATAGGTATATATTTTGTAATTATAATTCATAGTACTTTATGATTGCACCCCACCAGATATTACACCCACAAGCTGCTACTATTGTGAGAACATAATATTATCTTGGTATAGCATATAGAACTAAATATCGCATACATACATTTTATCCTTCATTCCTTGTTGTATTTTATATTATGTAATAACAAGTATTTGTCCGTTGTCCGCGCTATATAAATGTGCGTATACAATAAGCAATAAAACAGTGTGAAACATTTAGTCTGAGGACCAAGTGGGAGAAAGGGGAGACAAAAATTAAGATAACATTTAAAAAAAGTGAAAGTATACACTGCGATAGTTGTAAAACTATATTGCCCGGTTTTATTAAAGACGCAGAAGTCATAAAACGAAATATTTTATTGTATCTTTAAACAATTTTGGTGCAAATGAAAAACAATAACTTATGGTTGTTGGTGCACAGGTAAATGTTATTAATGCCGGGGGAATATCGGCAAAATAAGAATAGTTACCTACTGCAAATCACCATTCATGTAATAATTTCCATGATTCGTTTGAAACACTCAGTTTGTATACTATAACATATACATATATTAATAGTTATTACCTATATTTTATTAAATAATATTTATATTATTTGAATCGTATAAAACAACTAAATTTCTAATTTTATTGTAAATAATCAAATTGTATTTAATATATCTCGTATAGCACAAAAAAATCGCTATGTTTACTATTTTTTATAGTACAATATTAGACTTTGTAATGATATGCATTCTACGTTCTGTAATCAGTGTGAAATATTCAAATACGGAGTGATTTTTAAAGAGACTTAAATATTTTTAATAAATCCTTAGATGCATACCTATACATTATTATTATTATTATTATTATTTTTATTTTTTTTTGAAGACGTCAGTGTACTTACAATTACTTCCAATATTAAGATTTATTATAATATATCACTAACCGTGGTACTATATGTGGCATGATACATATTAAACAGGTGTTATGGTATTCTTATACATATATGTACATACTCATTTTGCATAAACTATATATACAATATATTATATAGTATATATATTTTTTTTATTAAAGTTTTAAAATTATCAAAAAATGAACAAACAAATTATAAGTTATACAAAATGCATTATAAAAAAAATATACTTTAATTTGATGTATATTATTTAAGAGATAAAAACAACTATAGAGCTTAGTATGAAAAAGTTCTATAACATATTCTTAAAAGTTTAAAAAATACATTTTTTAAGGATTAAACGTTAACGTGACATTTTTCTCTCATATTATTGAAACAAAATTTATATAAATTATTATTTTTTACAAAATATATATGAATTTTTTAGTTCAAATTTACAATGAATTATTTACAATATAAACTTATATTTATTACGAAAATTTTGAATTAATGTGACATTTTTATACCAATAATTACTATATTTTATATGATTTGGTCCTTTATTTAATTTGAATAAAATTAAGCATTTATCTGCTAAATAAAACATTTTACTTCTCTAAAGTTAATTCAAGAATGTACTTCTGGATACAAAAATCAATATTCTCCTTTTCTAGTGTATTTATATAAAATAGTGAATTAAAATAATACACGATTTAGAAAATTTTCATACTCTTTTCCTATGACATATAATTTAATAGATTTTGTACTTTTATACAATATCATAATGTATCAAGAAGTATTCCGTGTAAAAATCTAGAAGTCATTAACTTAAATGATCGAACAATATCATAACGAACTGTTTGCCACAATATTCTAAGGGTAAATATAAGTATTTATATTTAAATTATATAAGTCGTCCTACATATTAATATAATATCATAGATGGTTTAGGAAATTTTAAAATAAATTACTGCCGGAATAAGAAACGGTTTTAAACGAAAGTATTTTGAAAATGTACCATTTTTAATTGAAGTACGTTTATTTATAACATTCTTATGAAATAGCTTTAGGTGGTGTCTGTTGAGCGTAAGATATTTCCGTTAATTGTTGAAAGCACGTAGTAAATTATCAAGTATTTTTATTGATTTCACTGTATATATTGTTTTCAATTACACGGTAGTTTTCCAAATTATATTCCCATCCTTTCCCAAAACTAAATATACTCGATTTTATATTTTTATAATATAATAACGAATACTGATTTTCATTAATTATAAACAACTATTAACAATGATTAAAAATAAAAATATTAAAATTTTTTATTAACTGAACATAAATGTTTGTTTAAAAAGTAGATTTCTAAAAATATATACATGTATCTTTAATTTAGAGTTACTAAATATTTTAATTAATTTGAAAATATTTTTTTATTTATTGGTTGTATAAATGGTGCTTATTTAAAAAATAAAAACTATAAAATATTGAATATAAAAATAGCTATTACTTATTGTGTTAATAAATTGGAACATTATAAATTAGTTTTTATTTGACTATAAATGATTGTCTTCTTAGAAATTTATAAAAAAACAGACAAAAAGTACTTTTAAGAAAAATTAAATTTAAATTACTAAGTTTTTGGAAAAATTGAATTTAAAAAAAATGTCTAGGAAAACAGTTTTCTGGCTAATTATCGTATACTATATCGCATTAAAGTAGGTACCTAAATAAAAAATGTTTCAGGAAAAAATATATAAATAGGTAGCAAAGGTAATATATGTGGTTATTATTTAATAATAGTGAACAAAGTGTTTGTGTATTATAAGACGTTTATAATGCTATAAAACCACACTATGTAAAAAAAATTTACAGTTGTGCCACGGTACTATAATTCTAAAATACACTTTAAGAAGTTACGAATAATTTATAAGTAATATGGTTGGATTAATTATTAAATATTAGTTTTAATTTTTTTTTTCATCTAAACAGTTCTTAAGTATTTACAAATAAGTACTATAGGTACGACTTTTACTGAGAAAAATACAATGTTATATTGAAATATTATAAAATAGCGTTCGTAGTATAAAGTTTTATATATTATAATTTATAATATAATTGGTAATTTTTAATAATTAGCACAACATTTTTTTAAAAAAATGAATAACTATTTAAAAATAAAAATAAAAGCACAACACTACACAAATTGTGTAAGTTATTTAAGAATAGTCATTTTTAACGAAAAAATTAACTATTTAAAGTTAGGTGAATTTAAAATTTTTTTTTTTTAAATAATAAAGATTTAAAAATAAATTAATTAATTACCTACTTTTTTTAAAAAAAAAGTTAAAAAGTAACCAGCTATAATAATATATAAGTTAATAATAAAATTTTTATATTATATTGTCTAATTAAACTGGTTAACTAATAAACTTTTTTTTTTGGATTGAATAGAAATCCCATTTTGCAGATAATTTACTAAGTGTATCATAATACGCCTATCACTACACGCAAAACAGCATTTTCCGGTAGATTATATCTAGTTGGTATTGTAAAGAGGTTATTTTTCGCTTGTTTTTTAACTGTTCGATAAACGCTTAAGAAAAAACAATCAAAAAATTAATAAAAAATTATAAAAGTATGATTTTGTTCAAATCGAATGTTTTTTGTAATTTCGTAAATAATGGTTCTAAAATCTTTAATATTTTACATAAAATGTAAACTTAGTATCTATTAAAGTAAACATTTTCAATATTTTAAATATTGAAGTTTTTTCGATATAAAAGAGTTAATTTTAGGCTTTTATAGACTTGATAATTTTATACTAAATGTATAAAATCAATATAGACGATTTTTGTTTATAACCATTTAAGATGTTTATAATTCTCATTTCAATTTCACGACATCATGTATTTATATTTGGTCTGATAATATGTTAGCATATCGCGGAAAAAATGTGTATATGGAATTAGAATTTTTACCAATAACGTTACATTTGGTTATGGTAGATATCCAAATGATATATATTTATGGCATACCCATATAATCATTATATTATATTACTAAATTAATAGTTTCGGAAAAATGGAATTCGGTAAAATGGATCTCAATCGTTTTATATTTATATATATTTTGTATCTTATAGAATTTATGTATTTTCATAATAATGCAATAAGAGTTAATTAGTTAAATAGTACATGTTATTATTCAATGGAGTTTTTCCTAATATAACATTGATTGCAAGTAAAAACATTTTTATGTAAGATACTTTGAATGAACAACATTAACTTGTTATTAATTTACTCACAGATAATTTTATACAGATAATTTGATAAATTAACAGTACATAAAAGTAAATAGTTGATACGCCTCCTTGATGTTTTTCTTTTTTTTGGATAATGTCGACATTATACTCTGGCTTAAAAGAAAAAGGTTCGAAATCTGGATTTTTAAAGTTGATTTTTGTATAACATTGTATTACATTTTATAATTCTTTAGCTAAATTCGATTACGTCTATTAATAAAAAAAAAGGGAAAAATTTTAAATTGTATAAAAAAAAATTAACAATAATACAGCAGAATAATGTTAAAGAAACACTCGCTTGATCAATTTTAAATTACTATGATAATACAACGATATAGAAAACTTTCGTTCTGTTATATTATATCACATACAAAGGAAACAGAATATATAGGTTAATAACAAATTATTATGAGTTTATAATGTCTTTAACCATTTTATTAATAATTTGGAAAGAATGTTTGTCAATAATAAAAAAAAAAAAAAATCATTGAATCCTAAAGTCAATAGTGACGAACGAGTAGATTATGATATGGAGAAAGTATTTTCTTAATGAAATTTTATATATAATTTTATATAAAGCGCTCAAATGCGGCCATGTTGGGCCATTTTATTTCGTGTGCGTTTAGACCGAAGTTGGACCGGAGAATATAATCTATAAATATTGTATTCGTTCGGTCGTATATTAAAAAGAGAATAAATACAACAACTATAAAATAAAATATTACCATTGGACATACAATAAAGTCATTTGATTTTTATATGACATAATGCGATTTTGAAAGGATTTTAAAAGGTACCTAGACTTTTATGATATATAGTCTATTATTACAGTGACACTGAAACGTTCTAGGATACGTACCTTGGGTTTCGTCCTTCAACGGTATTAATATTGGCCCGAAAGGTCAAACACGATATTTAATAATAATAATAATAATAATAATAAGCGGAATGGATGAACAATTGTACCAGGACGAAAGTCCTTCGCATGACGATATCGTGCACTACAAGTGTCGACTTACCGTTCGCCTCCTCTCGTATTTATTTAAAAATGTATTATTTTTTTTTTTGATTTTTCCACCGCCAAAAACTAAGATCATCATTTAAGAAAAACAACACAATTGTATCGTATTACTCGTCAAAATATAAAGGCCGCAAATGCTCGTGAGTGCGTTCATCCCTGAGACATAAAGTACATCGGCCCGTCCACTAATTGACAGTTTCTCGCGGCCAAAACGTAATGCATTTATTCATGTTACGTCCTTTAAATAGTGGTTTTACCCCCCTAGTGGTTTGACAAATGATAATGTAAACGGGACACAGTGTAATATTATGAAGTATAAAACATTGACAACACAAACAAAATGATGATCTGCCATTGTGTAAATTACCGTAAAAGACTTTTGGCACAAGAGTTCAGCGTAACTCTTTTATTATTAATTTTTAATTATTCACATTTTTGTTAAATGTCATCATTCAATAATAATTTAGTTGAATTTATTTTCTCTTTCATATCTAATTTACAATTCTTTTTAATATTTTAATGTTTATATTATGTAATGTATTGTGAATAGTTAAGACATGAACTTGTTAAAGTGTGCTTCCAGCGATATCATCTAATTTAGTAAATGATTTCAATCCTAAAGTTTATATTTTTAAAACTCAAGAATAAACATAGCTCATCATAATTTAGCTTAGAAATAGAATAAGAAATAGATGGACATTTTTAATTATGCATTATAATTTACGTATTACGTATTATTTCGTTTAAATATCTGTGCAGTGACTATGTCAAGGAAACAAATTTTAAACTCATCCAGCGGTTTAGCCCCACCCCCCCCCAATAAAAAAAAAATAATAATTTTTTGTTTATTTAACAATGCTTAAATACACATTTAATCGAGGTGTATATATTAATTATCTAAAAAGTTAATCTTTTTATGACTATTAACTGAACTAGTTTACTTATTATTACCCATTAACTAATTAACTTAATAAATTTAAATTTTCAATGTATAAACTTACCTACTTTTCATTCATTCGACCAATTGGGTTAATTGAGAGAGAACAGTTCCATGAGATCACATATTATGAACAAAATTCAAGTATAATACCTAATCAAAATTTATTTTAGTCAATTGCATTTTGTAATTTAAGGTTTTATAAATAATCCTTTATAATATATAAATGTAGATCAAAATACTTATAAAAAAATGTATATTCTTTCAACTGATATTTTTAATTAATATTTTTTTTTTTTTTTTCATAAACTGATTTCATAAAATTAGCCTAACATACTCCAGTTTTTATATGGAATATAGCTATGCCTATTTACGATTAATATTAAATTTGTTATTTTTTATTAAACAAGTTAATAATTAAATACACCGTTATTATAGTTTTCCCCGCGTTATTCAAATTCGGTGTGAAACCTAACCTAACCGTCTATCATATATCTTTAAACAAACAAATTACCATACAACTTTCCATATAGTTTGAAATATTATAATACATTCAGATAAATTAAATATGTAGAAGAAACTTTGATTGTAATTTTCCATCTATAACAATCTATTAAATGTCTCCAAATCCACTTTAATAACCGTTATTATCGAATTTTATGATAATTTAAACAATTTCTTTATTTTAGATTCTGAGTGTAGAGAGGGAGCCAGTGGTTTTACAACGATGTTTGTTTTTAATTTTTAATTTTTTTTTTTTTTCTGTAAACACTTTTACTACCAGAAGGAGTGCTCTGATCTTTACAAGCTTACATAGTTTCCTGTAGCAAATTTCATCTAGTTGGTACTATAAAAAGGTCATTTTTCGATTTTCTCAACAGTTATTTAATGCATAAGAAAAAATTACAAAAAACTGATGAAAAAACGGCAAAAATACGATTTCGTCAAGTCCAGATTTTTCATTTCTTCGTAATTTCGAAAATAATGACTTGAAAATATTGAAATTTACATCGAATATTTAATTTAGTAATATATTTAAGCTGATTAGGTTTTTTTAATTTTTTGCAATTTTGGGCTATTTATAGACATTTTAGTTTTCGAGGTTTCTAAGTCCTAAAAGGAGTAATTTTGAATTTTAGGACCTGAAAATTGTATACAGCGTTAAATATATGCTACTCTAACTAAATTGAAAACAATCTCGAAAATCCGTAGTCACAATTTTTTTTTTATAGTCATTTTAATTTTTTATACAAAATTATCAATTTTGTAATCTGTGACAATACCCTCCTCTCACTCCACAGTACATAAAATACAATTGTTAGGACTTGGCGAGTATACATTTTTTTTTTAAATACATATACAATTGTTCTTTACATTACTGTGATTACTTCAAATAATCGTTCATATTTCTTTAAATAAACCTATACATTTTAATAGGTACTTATTAAAAATACTTATTATAAAACATTTGTCATTTATCAAAAGTTATTATTTGGCCTATTGAATGAAACAAAATGTAATTAGTACAAAACGAATTATGTATTAATGTACAATTTCTACATGGTAATGTGTATTGGTGCTACAGTATTTGTGTATTAAAAAAATAATCATAATAATCAATTCATATATTCTTTAATGCTATTGGTCCCCACCTGACCATGATTTTAGTGTAGTAACACTCATTAACTACGGACACAAAATAAAAATAAATATATATATATATATATATATATTTAGTTTATCTCTATTAGGTTCTATTAAAGTGAACGATTAATTAATGTTAATTATTATAGAATTGAATGATCAATTATTATTATATCTTCTTTTTCTCATTCACCTTCTCTCCAAACTATTTTTATGTGATAATTTAAAAAAAAAAAAACCAAAAAAATGTATTCTTTCAAAAATTATTATAATCGTTAATTTCTAAAGTTCCCAAACATTTTTAATTCGTATTGTATATTTTTTATCTTAATTATTTTATTCGACTGTATGTCATGTGACGGTTTAATTATGTTACTGTTGTATAGAGTAACTATTGTAATATAATATACCAATTATAAATCAAATGGTTTACATAATATTTTGTTTGTTTTCAATATTAAATGTCTTAAACTGAACATTCAATAAAATATACTGTATTTTTTATCTAGTAATAGTTATGTACCTATAAGAAGCTGAGCTATTATAAACATATCATATTACATATTAAAATATACATAAGGTTACACTAAATCATATTTTTTTCTACATAGTTTGATCTTCAACGTAATGTTAAACATTGATAGATGCTCAGTAGGTATATAATTAATATTAAGAGTTGTGTATACTACACCGCTCAGAATCGTTTTATTGAATGCAATGATTTATCATTGCTTTCAAATGCAATACATCCACCAAGAGTACCCTGTCCAGTAGCAAAGTGCATCCATCCCTATTGACCGCCTTTTTTTCTTTAAATATGTCCAAATCTTAGTCTATTTTGATCCATTATTGAGCTATTATAGATGCAACTATAATATATATTATATGTAAATTATATGGTTTTTGATAGCATCAAATGGAACTCATCATCATTTTATTCATGGCAAAGTTTGGTCTATTTGTTATACTTATTCTTGTTTGTATCTTGTTGTGTATTATATTATTTTTATTGTTGATATAAACTCCAGAGTTTCTAAAATCGTCCACTTGCTTAAAATTATATAATATAATTTAAGGTTTGATTTGTTTGTGACACGTTTGAATCTTACTATGTATTTAGTTTTATTATCGCTTATACTAATGCCTATAATTTCACTAGAATTAATTAGACTCTATGTAGAACTTATTATTTCGTTATTAGTATCTTCTAGTATTATAATGTCATCTGAACAGGCTAGCAGGGTATTCTTTCCGTTCCATTTCATTTCATGATCTGTTTCCGTATTTCTGATTATTTTTTCAGTATGAGGTTAAAAAATATGAGAAATAAAGAATCTCCTTATTTTAGTCCGGATTTTACCTCAAACTGATTAGACAGCTCTCCTCTTTACCGAAATTTTCATTAGGTGTTTGAGTTACAAATATCGGTTATTTGAACTAGCTTTTCGGGTATTCTAATGCTTATCATGGCTGTCTACACTTCTACAGTTTTTGCATATTCACGCTATCGTAAGTCTCCTTGAAATCTACAAAGACAATAAGAGTATATATGTTTAGATAATGTTTATAGACGTACAGTATAATTAAAAAATATCGAAAATATAGTCTGTTGTCGATTTCCTTCTCACGAAGCCGCATTGATATTCCTCAACTTTGCCAGTACCTTCCATATATTTCTAATCTTCTTAATATGCATATATAGCTCAATCCATCATTGACAATAAATTCATTAATGGTTGCTATTTTTGAACAATTAATAAAGAAACCAAATCCATATTCATGTGTTCTATTTTCACAATAGTATAAAATAAAGTATTGTTTCCTAACCTGATATTACTATTGCTTGTCCATTTTAGTTCCTGTAGCACCAATATTAGAAATGTTATTAATATTGCTTCGTCGATTACTACCTTTAAAGGGCTTAGTTTAAATAAAGCTTATATATTCCAAGTTCCAATCCTTAATTATTTTCTGTCTTCGTTCCATTTCTCATTATAACTGTAATACATAGAAAATTGTAACATAATAATATTATCGTACTTATGAAATAAACGAACCAGATACAATAAAATTGAACAACAATGCACCAAATTCAAATAATATACCCAACATAAATTCAAATAAAC
>JAIPRL010010479.1:0-15406 GCA_025469235.1 Pemphigus obesinymphae
CTTAAAATACAAAATTTTGAAAAATTCCTTTTAGATAATTTTTATGTATAGTGTTAACCTGCATTTTTTTTTTTAAAAACAATACCATTTTTACATCATTTTTTAAATGGCGTGTTCATATTTTTTCTGATTTTAGATTCTGAGCGTAGCGATGAGGGAGCTAATGGTTTTACAATAATATTTATTTATTTATTTTTTTTTTTCATTTTTCTGTAAACACTTTTTCTACCAGAAGGAGTGCTCCGGTCTTTACAAACTTACCCGGTTTTCGGTAGCAAATTGCATCTAGTTGGTACTTTAGAGGGGTCATTTTGTACAATTTTGATTTTAAGGGGTTGAAATGGGCATTTTAGGTGTAAATTTTTATTGTAATTTGTTTATTCGAGTTTCCCG
The DNA here is from genome assembly GCA_025469235.1 of Pemphigus obesinymphae. Lineage (NCBI taxonomy): Eukaryota > Metazoa > Arthropoda > Insecta > Hemiptera > Aphididae > Pemphigus > Pemphigus obesinymphae. The sequence goes on from JAIPRL010010479.1 coordinate 394, forward strand.
GGTAACGATTACAATCATTGTATATTATATTATATTATCTATATTATAATTTTTGTTTCAACGAGCCTATAAACAATAAAGTATTAAGAGTTATGTATACTACACCAAAGCTAAGCTCAGAATCGTTTTATTAAATGCAACGACTTATCATTGCTTTAAAATTCAATACATTTACCAAGAGTATCCTGACCAGTAGCGAAGTGCATCCACCCCTAATGAAACCCGACGAGCGAAGTGCTTCCAACCCCTATTGACCGGCTTTTTTTCATAATGGTAATACCGCAGGCCTTGGATATTACATATAAACATAATTTGATGACCCTAAGAAGCACAATGAAATATTGTATTTTAGAACAACTAAAAATAGTGATACAAAATTCAGTGCCCCCCCCCAAAAAAAAAAATAAATTTCTAGCTACGTCACTGCCGTGTATACTGCAGTATATACTTCAATACTTCATGTACCTACCACTATATTATTTAGGTAGGTACCTATACTTTTACCAGTGGCTATTTGTTTTATATTAGGTATTAGTATATTCTTTAGTGGTGGTTTCCATAAATAAATATTAATTTCCGTACCTATATCTATTTTACAGTGCCCGGCCCAAAACAAGACCCGATCAACTAGGTAGGTGCCCAGTGGCACAATTAGGAATTTGATCTGTACGAGGGAGGGGGGTATTGTTTTTATTATTATAAAATACGTAAATTATTTTCACTAATAACTAATAAATAAACAACAATAGGTAATTTAATTATTTTTGATTTTTAAAATGTATGATATAAATTCCATTTTTCTTGGTTTCTGTGCTAAAATGTCGATAATTTCGTCGGGATTTAATTTGATACTGCGACGTATACTGCCAACTGCCATCATTTAGCAACCCATTCAACCGTTCCTATTAAATTAGCATCTAAGTATTAATCTTTTGCGAATTACAAAATTAACAACGGTTATGTAGGTAGGTACTCATTTTTTATTACCTCTCCCACGGGGCTTCTGAGATACGTTTTTACACTTTTGGAGTGGAGAATATACGCTCGGATGTGGTGGTCGAGACTGATAAGGTACCTACACAGCATTTTTATCACACACAGATAGTGCTTCGAGGCCAGATTTCGGAACAGTATTACATTTATTTATTTTTCGGTTCCATAGCTTCATTTCGATTACCCACCTAGTGATTTGTCAAAACACTCTTAGGACATAAAGGACATCAGGATATCTCTACGTTTTTGAAAAATATGTACGAAGACAAAACTACCTATGTCACGTTAATAAGTTAATTCAACTTTTTATTTTTCTAAGATTTTGTGGTAACAGATATATCATCGGAAATAAAACCGTTTAGTCCATAGAACAGTGGCCAAGTTTACACAGTGGCGTCATTTGGGGGAGGCAGGATGGGGCATTTGCCCCACCCTAAGATTTATGTGGGGCCGACTAATTTTTGCGGGCCCGATTGATTTTTAAAGTCTATCGGAAATTTTAAGGGGGACCGGCAAGGGTATACCTACATCGCGAAGAATCGAAGACCTTTTTTTTTTTTATACGTTTTTAAATTTTATTATTTGTAAAGGGGCCGGTGAAAATTTTGCCCCCGCCTAGTAAAACCTGAAATGACGCCACTGAGTTTACACCACAGATATAAGCTGGTGCGCACCAAGCCGGTCTGCATCAAATATATCGTATTATATACGTCCGTGTTAAATTTAAGTATAGGTAATATTTAAATGTAAAGGTCCGCTAATACCACTTAGAAAAAACACGGAAAAAACCACAAACCAATTAAACATAACCTTAAATAAATGATTTTTGTGTTTGGTGCGCCTCGAATTTGGTCTGATATGCCTTGCTCGATCGTATCAGACTATATATTGATGCTCTCCTGTTTACACCGAAATCATTCAAGTCCATTCACACATGTCCGGGGCGGGTCAGGGCCGGAGCCCGGACGTCTTTCAAAAAGATATTGTCTTGTTGGTTTTCAGTATAATCATTCACATATGTCCGGGCCGGGTCCGTTCCGACCGTCCGGGTTGTATCCTTTACGGGTTTTTTATTACGACACCCGAGCGCCCGGACATGTGTGAATTCCAACCGGGCCGGGTCCGGATTTTTGAGGTGGCAGTAAACGTATTTTGTTCATGGAAACCATTTAGTATTCAGAATACAAAATATATATTCATAGTGTACATAATTTTTGATAGGAGAATAAGAAAGCCAAAAAAATAAAAGACAAATTGTATTTTTCTGAAATACCAATTAATAAAAAGATTGTACAGTTTGAATTTGATATTAATATAATTACAAATATTAACAATATTGTACATTATTTTCTCTCAAATTTCGATATACCTACCGTAATAACTAATAACGAACGTGACATTATTTTATTTTTAATAAAAATTAATATAAAACGGTTGTTCAAATATTTTATAGTTGAACGCAGAACACGCACAATACACATTTTATTGGTTGACGTGACTGCAGGTTACCAAACACGTACCTATTGTTGTCTAATATTATTTTTTTGGATAGGTACCCATTTTGAATTGTCTTCATACGTTAGACCGGAATTACTTACGTCATGTATAGAGTAAAGACGTGACTCGTGACAGTTCGTTATCAATGGGTATTGAGTTCCTACCTACTCTACAGGGGAAACAATATTTAAAAAAAAAAAGGCCACTGATAAAGGTACGTATAGCCTATAGTTAGGTACTATGTGTAATTTAAGCGTTTGTCCGGCGCTATGCCACGCCACCAGCTGTGGAGTGAAGGACATTAACACCTATGCCTACTTACGTCCTACACTATACAGTGGGCAATAACTGTGGGAAATTCTATAAAAACTATAGAAAAATATTTTAATTTTAGTATCAGCTAGGAAGAATTTCAGTCCGGACCCGATCCGGACGTATGTGCAGAATATCCACCCGGAAATCAAAAAATCCGGCACGGACATGTGTGAATGGACCTTAATGCTGATTAAACGCTTGGTACGCGTATCAAGTACACGGTGTAAACTAGGCCGGTGTTTAAACCGACCATGAAATTAAAAATGATAATAGCTAGAAGTCGAGGAGCTTTTATTAATCTTATCACATATCAGTCATCACATATCTTATCACCATCTGTTTTTTATTTTAAAATTTTACCTTAATTATATGGTATAATATCTTATTTTACTTATTTATATATAATTGAATATTATGTTGGTTAAATGAAGGTGCGATGTTGTGGCAACCTTAATGATAAGCATTTTCCTTGAAACCGCAGGTTCACCGCAGTGAAAAAAAAGGAGTATATGTTATAAATTATAGTAATAGTTATTTGCTCTAAAAAAAATATGTTCCGGAGGAATTTATCCCCCATAATTACACCACTGTAGGTAGGTGTACCTATACCATATTTATATAGTCTAATATCCATATAGTCTCTCGCCTCGTTTTTTTTTTTTTTTTTTTTTGCCAATATTCTCCCCAAAAATTCAGGCTATTTGTGCCCATGACAGTAAATATAAAATTGTGTAAGATGGTAATTTTGGTAATTTTACCAATGTACGCGCGGGAAAAAGTTGGCGAGCGTATAGCGAGTGGTTTATTTTTTTTGCCATTTATTGGGCTGGTCAAAACTTTTGTTCCTCCCTTTTAAAAACTGATATGACGCCACTGATCAATAGGTACTATTATACAAATAAATATTATTATAATATTGAAAATATGTTATATTAAGTGGGTTGGAGCACGGCGAATTTTCGTTCATAAACACCGCATGTACAACTTCCAACATAACAGCTTATTGCAGGATCATTCGATTTTAATAATGTAAACACAGATTTGGATTCTTCATAATGTTTACCGTGTTTCTGTCTTCGCAATTTTTTTAAATTTTTTTATGACTGATAAATTATGCATACAAAATATGAGAGAGTACAAATATTTACGGTTCAAATTTAAATAAATGGAGATGAAATTTGAAAAATGTGCGAAAACAGAAACACAGTAAATTTAATGATGAATTCAAATTGGTTTTCAGAATGAAAATTGGTACACGTCATTCCGTGTACCTAATCTTGGAAGTAGCAAGCGGTGTTTATCGTGAAAAATAATTGTTTTCATTTTAATAGCTATAAACGACATTTGACACGTGCGTGCGCGTAGGTAAGTTTACCCCCCCCCCCGCACTTGACGTGTCCATAATGATTATAATGCTATATTATAATATAAATAACCCGGTGATTCGGGCGCGTTGTGATTTCGAGTATATTTCTTATCGTTTTATTTTTTTCAAATGTTCATATTTTATTAGTAGGTACCTAATAATATCATAGCAGTTGAATAATACGTATACACCTATATTACTATTGATTATTATTATATATGTTACAGTTTTTTATAAATAATATTTTTCATTAATTATTTAAAAAAATAGTACCTATACATTAATTTACAATTACTCACTGGAATGGTTAATGCTAGACAATAAACTATTGATGGTCAATGACTGTTAAAATTGCCTACTTATATTGGACGTATGTAATTTGACGAAATGTGTTGGCGATTTGCACTAAAATAAAAATCGATTATTCTTTCGATATAGTATACCTACGCGAAAAATTATAGTTATGATTGTTTCGTGACATAAAAAATGTCGTTCTCGCATAACATTTAGACGATATTTTAAATTATAGATGTTCAAAATATTTTGAATACATCACTGACCATCATATCATTTTTATAAAATGTAGTTCGTAATTTGTATACATTAAATAATGTAGGTACCTACTTATGAAAAAAAAAAATTTACTCTTATCACTATTATACTATTATATTTATGCCTATAGGTAATTATAAATTATATTATGTATAGTATATCTATTTATTATTTTATGCAATTTTATATTATTATAATAAGTATATGAATCGTATTCTTTATAAAAAGTTATGGGTCTGTGGTTTTAAATAGTGGATACGTTAGTTGGAAACTCAAATATTTGTTTAAACAATTCCTAATACAAAAGTGTACACACATATATTATGTAGGCATATATATTTTAATCATTAAAATATATTTTTTTATTTTTTACATACTCTGTGAAATTTTCAAATATTTAGAACCAATATTTTCGGATTTTTGAGGAAATTATAGGTGCCATTATTTTAAATCCTATTTTTCGTCATTTTCGGATAGTTTTTTTTTTTTAATATATTCGACTCGGCCAAAAAAATATAGTTTTTAGACATTTCATTGTGTAACAAAATTGCGAGACAGGCTGGTCCGATTTTAATTCCGTAAAAACCATAAGATTATTTGACATCTTTTCTAGAATTTCATTGAATGATTTTTCGAAATATGAATTTTTGACTTTGTTATGATTAAACAAAATGTTTTTGTCCTCGCCACTAAAAAAAAGTCCAAATTACGCCTATGATGTCGGCCTAGTGTATACCTGAAATAAAATAATGTAGATTTATAAAATTTATAAAATGTTTTCAAGCTTAAGAAAAATTTTTTTAAAAAAATATAGGTAAAACGTATTTATCAAAATCAATTATAATTATTTAATTCCAAACAAAAAAGATAAAATAAAATGTTTGTATTTTATATAGGTAGGGGAAAGGAGGTTAAGTTGGCGAGTTGGGTAAGTTGGTGAATTGATTTTAACTGATTATATGTTATCAAATAAATTAGTTTTCTCATACTCGTATAATATATACAAGTAGATTATAAACATTCAATTTACGAAGTTTGAGATTATAGAGATAACTGATAAACATGTGATTTTTTGTTATAATTTTTCTCCAAACGACCGTTTTAATGATTTTCAACGACCGTATGCCGTAAGAATTTTCAAATAATTACAATTATGCATTAATTATTTAATAATCTTTATCGGATATCAAAATTTGCATGCATTATTTTGGTGTGTTACTGATTAAATTAGTATTTTGCGTGTTTTAGAATAATAATTATTATAAAGTATTATTATGTCGGGTAAGTTGGTAGGGATAAGTTGGCGATCATTATCGAAATGAATAATGTTTCTCTTAGCTATCTATATTTTCACAATAAAAAATACATTTGTTATCAGATATAGTAAAAAAGTCAATATATTATTATTATTTTTTTCAATTAAAATGTTCTGAAGTAAATACATTTATAAATTTTTTTTTTAAATAAAAAGTATATTTGTATTAATTTGTAAAAATATTTTGAAATCTATTTATTACAATTCAATAAATTTTGTTGTTCTAAATTTTAATATGAATTTTATGCTATGTACGTGTTGTAGGTATACTTCACAGATTTAATGCAAGTACCTATTTGTATATAATATTTACATAACGCCAACTTACCCTAGCAATATGTCAACTTACCCCAACTATAGGGTAAGATGTCGAGACCATAAGATATTTTTAAAAAAAATCAAAACACATACATAAAATAAAAATGTAGATGTTATTATTTTTTAAATATATTATTAGGTACATAATAAAATATACTTCCAAAAATCAAACATCAAACATAAATAATAAATCTTCTATAAATGTTTAAAGCTTATGGTTGCCACCAACTTACCCTCCTTTCCATATAGTTATATTTAAATTTTTAGGTTTAGTGTTGCATTGTGCGACGTCCTCTTAAAACAGATTCATAAAGTGATTTTATTGAGTAAAAATATCTATTAGCTATAAATCAATAGAAAATAACGTTTTTGAATGGACCTAATTTTTATTTTTTTTAAATTTATTAACTAAAAAATATTATTGTAAAAATGTAATTGTTTTAAACTTTAATAACTGGCTTTTATTAAGTAGATAAATTAAAAAATCCAAAAGTGAGATTCATTTTAAAATGTTGTTCTTTAATGATTTTATAATAGTCAATAAGTAGGTATATATATATATTTTACTACTGTATCTACATACCAAGGTTGTGAACTCTTTTTGGTTCAAACGCCAAATTATGGAATCAAAGTTGTATAAATTGTTTACGTGCTAAAAAATATTAACAGTAATTACAAGACTTGCTGGGCTAAAAAAAATTGGCCTGAACCACAAGAAAAACCAACTCAAAAATCCTAAAAATGACCCAATCCAGCTGAACTCTAAAATTGACCAGACCTATCTGTTAGAGAATCGTACTGAACAGTTAAAATTTTGCCCGAAAATCAAAAATTTAATTACTGTTCGAAAATATACGTAGGTATACATTTAGAATAAAAACGTTGAAATTAACGAATATAACATGAACACTAAAATTGTATCGATTCGAATCGATAATTATTAAATCCAACTGACCCGAGACGGTCCGATCCGTACAGGACTATAGAAAATAATAAAAAATGATACTTTATTCTTTATTTTAATTACAAGCTATAGCTTTAATATTTATCTATTTAAAAGTTAAAGTTAGATACCTACTTAATAATTGATAGATAAGTACTCAAAAATTGAAAAATATAAAAATAATTTTAAATATTTATATTTTTCGCTTACTACTGAAATTTGACTAATTTTTGGCTACCTGCTTTGGCATACGTACCATAGATTCGACACCACTATATGATGTCTGATACATATATAGGTACGTTATGTCAAAAAAAAAACATTTCAAAAGTTTTATCAAATTATTTTGACAGTACCTAATAGTATACCTATAATGTAAAATATTAAACCAAACTCCGCTCAAAATGATTTTATTATTGCTTTAAAATTAATTACATCTATCATCACCAGTATGTATTTTTTCCAATGAGTGAAGTATTTTCACTCTCTACTAACCAACATTTTTATATTAATATTTAAGTATAATATCTATATGTATATAATTTATATTATTTATAATGATGTAGAGAGATAGATATTACAGGACTATTATTTTCTTATTAATTATTAAACATAATAATCGATATATCGGTATAATATATAGTATACATAATATAATATAGAGATGTAATTAATTTGAAATTAATGACATCGCTATATGGAGTATGATCCATATTGTTGTTATTGCCGTTATCGGAATTTATATATGAATGTATACAATTGTAATTTGTAATAGTTAATACAAACTGTAAATAAAAAAATATGTGTAAAATATTACAAATATAATAGGTACCTAATAATGAAAAATTATGAACTCGTGATTCGTACGTGAACATTTTTACTGCTTAATTAATAATACTTATACATTATTATAGATATGGGTATTAAGAAACCCACTTTTCTCATATTTACAGGTAATGATTTGGATGATATATCACACTCTTCAGATTTTGTAGCGAAAAATATATTGGTTTTACAATAACGTATTTTAGATTCTAAACATAGTGAGGAATGTATTTTTATTTTATTTTTTTTTTTATGTATGTAATATGTATACACTTTTTCGTGTAAAATAAATGAAATAAGAGTTTTCTAGTATTGAGGTTTCTGATAGTAAATTCATTCTAGTTGATATTTTAAAGACGTTATTTTTTTAGAATATAGTTTTCAGTAGTTGTACCTGCATATAATATGTAATATTATTATAACTGAAAATTTTATTTTTGTTATTTTACTTATAAATATATATGTAAAAAAAATATTATTGTATAAACTATTAAAATAACTTACGATTGAGTATTTTTTTTTTTTTTTTTTTTTTTTTAGTATATAGGTACATGTTATAAAATAACATGTAAACCAATATTGCAATAGTCGGGGTAGAGTTCTATAATATAGGTACTTAAAAATATTAGACTGAAAATATTATGTCTCGAACACATAGGTAAGTATGGGTATATAATTTTACATTTTTTACAATATAATAGTTGTTATTATTACTATCTAAAAAAAAGCTTATAATATGATACAATATGATAAAATATTATACCATATTCCTAACAGCCTTAAATATACAGTAAAATTAATAATTCAGTTTTTTAAATACGTATTTAAAATTAATATAGGTAGGTACTGCTTTCATTTTAATTATTGTATGGTCTGTACCTATGGGTTACGTAATAATGAGCTGCTTTTAGTTGGTAATAATATTTATAAATTTAGTACAATTATAATTTATAGATAGGTACATACTATAACTATTATTATTATTATCGAAAGTAATATATGTGCTATATTTAAAAAAAAAAATATTCATAATATGATGTTGTTGAATCGGGTGGCGATTTAGGTAGATCGTAGGCATTACTATAATAATTATTATAATGATTATATTTTCAAATGTTCTGCGGGGAGAAAATGTCCTAAATTCATTTTCTATATTATATAATATCATTGATTATAAATTACTAGTAATTTATAATCAATGATAATATATATATACCCAGAAAAAAGGTCTGCTGTATAGTTTGTAAAGAATAATAGTAGGTAGGTATACACGTTTGTTATCATATTATAAATTATTTTTTTCAATTCGACAACTGAATATCTTATACTACATAATTATTTTCTACTCGTAAAAATATTATTACAATATAAATAAAATGTAATAATAATTATATATATATATACCTATTATAAAATGTGTATCTATTAAAACTAATAATGTTATGAAGTATTCAAGAGAGAGAATTTAAGTAGGTACCAAAAAGAACAGTTTATTTATTAAGACGTATGGTACCTATATAGACTATATTATAGTTCTCAAAACGGAATCAACATTGAATTGTATTACATTGAATATTAGATTTCTCGGATCTCATTGTTGACGAGACGTTGTAAAAAAACCGACCGGTTGGCCGCTATACATAGTGGATAATATAATATAATATAATACATTGTATTTACGAGCATTATGCTGACCATATGGATTCCAAGGGACCGGGGACGCCTCTACCGTCACGTAGGCCGAACACACATATTTTCTAAATTCACAAAATAACATAAAATACAGGGTGGCATCACACCCATATTATACAGAGTGCAACATTTACATAAAATACAAAATACCTTTATCACTAACATTGATATTTGACTATTGGGTAATACTTTTAATTAAAATTATATACAAATACAATTACCTATGTGAAAACGCAACTGTTATATTTACAAATTTGGTCTAATAATAATAAACGTTGCTAGGAAGTAGGTTAGGTACCTATATATATATATATATATCATTTATAAGTCAGAAGATGCTAGTTGATTTTATGTAGGTACCTACCTATTTAATAAGATCTCGGTAGGCAGCAAACCAACAATTCTGTCCCTCCTCCCCCACCCCTGCCAGCAACGTCTGCGCACACCTATGATTATTAGGTAGGTACCTATATATATATATATATATTATTATATATATATATATATATATATTATATAATATATGTTATATATTCTTTATAAAATCTTAGTTTGAATCTTTCCTGTCAACAATTGAAAAAAAACTAGAATCGAGTGTATCAAAACCTGCGATTAATGAGAATATAATATATTCACAATATTTTGTGAGAATTAAAAAAAAAAAAAAAATCATCAGATTGATTTATCAATATCAAAATACCTAGCTACTACTGAAGGAGAGCAATATTGGTCTATAATATCCAGAAATACTATATACCTACCAAAGTTATAGGTAATAACTAATAAGAATATGATATGATATATATTTATACACTATAAAATTTGTAAATAAAAATACTAATAATAAATTTCGGTATTGTAAAATCATTAGGTAAATATTTATTCCTTCTAAATTCTTAAAATCATTAAAAATTTTAGAGACCCCTTGAAAAGTAGCCCAAAATACGCCACTGTGTAAGTAAAATATTAGAAGTAATTAAGTAATAATTAACACAACATTTAGAGCACGTTTTGATAATAATAATTGTTGTTCTGGCGGTGTGATGGTCACCGCGAAAAGGGCGGGTTCGTCAAATATATAATATATAATTTGAAATACAAGTCCACAATAGTGTCAGAACTTCCAATCTATGGCCGAAAACTAGGAATATTCCGGGATTTTCGAGATATTTTCATATTATTATTATTATTTTTTTAAATCATTTGAAACCTAAAAAATAATAAAAATACTTTATTTTGGGAACCAAATAAAACACCATCATAAAATTATGACGATTAGGTATTATTATTATATATATTATTATTATATTATACCATTCGTTTCATATTCTGTTGTTAGTAGGTACTGCACTACTGCTCATTTATACATGTAAAATATTGAAAACACGATGCGATGCGGCGTATGAATTAAAACATGTGGAATGTACGCGTACGAGTGAACAGTAGACAATGGACTCTGGTTTCTACTTTGTGTGTAAGTACCAAGTACCTATACCAATGGCTAAATATTATTATAGTTGATATATTTAAATTGGGGGAGACTATAATTTTAAATTTGCGTTTATGTGTTTCATTTCCATGCGTGTTCAAAGTCTTTAGTGAAAAAGCATTTTCGGGTTCTGTGTTTTCGTAGTGTTTTGTAAAAAATGTATAAGTACACATAATATTATGTAGGTACCAGTATATAGCCCAGTTAAATTAAATGAGAAATCGAGATCAGTACGAAAAAATTAGGGGTAAGCTGAATGTGTGCATACACCAATAATATTATAAATATAAAATAACATGTAAGAAGTTCCTATCCGTATTACTTAGGCTTCAAAGGTTATTCGAGGTCAAAAACCACGTTAATAGTTTTTTTTGTAAATATCTCGTTTTTTATTTATTCTACAACAAAAAGTTCTATATTAAATTGGTAGAAGAGATAATTATCTACAAAAAAAAAATAATATGCATTTTTCGTATACTAGTGACCGTTCTCACGGTATACGACTTGCCAAATGCCCATTTTTTTTTAATGAAATTTTTTTATTTAAAAATAGCATTTTCGTAAATATCTCGCTTTTTATTCGTCGTACAACAAAAACTCCAAGAATAAAAATTATAGGAAAAATAATTTTATATAAATCGGTATACTTTTTATGTACGAATAACCGTTTTAAACTGTTATACGGCTTTTAATACATTAATCTATAAAAAATGTACAAATATTAAAATATACGAATACACAAATATACAAATACATTGATTTCTCTGATATAGTGTGGAAGGAATAAAAAAAGTCTTGAAAAAAGACAAAGTAATGAATGGAAAAATTTTCAAGGGCTATAAGTGTTTTTGATAAGTTTTAGGTGGGTCAATAAATATTATACTACCGATAAAAAGTTTCAAATAAAAACTATTCATCGTTTAATTGTGTATACATTTTGTAATTACATATTTACGTCTAGTTGTAAAGGTTATGTCAGAAAAAGTGGCTCAAATCAAAAAAGAAAAAAAAGAAAGAAACGAAACAGCGATTTCATACATTTTAAATTTGCGACGGCAACAAAATAGCAACAAGTTGGAAACTTTTCGTTTATACCAGATTACCAGAAGAGAAAAATAGAAACATATAGGAAAAAAAATGTTTATGTTTTGTTTTTTATTTTGAGTACTTACCAATAGCCTATAGGTACACTGTATAAACAAAAGAAAAACAAAACTGTGATTTTATTAGTTATTATATTAATATATTTTAAAATAAAATTTGTTAAAACCCCCTCTGAAAATCAAGAACATTTTTAAATTGGAGACCTGACTTAAAATATACCTATATGGTTTTAATTCGTGGGGTTACCTTTAATTTGTATATAAATATGTAAAATATGGATTACACTGACGTCTATATATATTTAAATTGTTTAATTACATTTTTTATGTAGGAATACCTATAACTAATATTGTGAAATTATAGAGTAGCAAAAATTAGTTTTAAAATTACTTGAAAGTAAAAAATACTTTTTTTTTAATAAAAACATGTTTGTATAACACGCGCCCAAAGAAAATACTTTCTTTAATTATAACCAAATTTCTATTGGGTACATAATATAATATAATAACTTTTTATTGTACGACGCGTAAAAAACGAGATATTTACGAAAAAGCCATTTTTTTTCAAATAAAATATTTACATTTTTATAGGTAATTGGTGATTTTATTAATTAATAAAATAGGTACCTACACCCGACCCGATAGCTGGGAGATTTTTTCTCGCTATTCGTAAGACCTACACCCTCGCTTTTCGAGGGAGCCCTGTATAGTCGTACCTATAAATACCTAGTTAATTTTTAAGAACTTTGAAGTAAAATAAAAATCTAACGTTTATAATAATATAGTGATTCCATTATGTTTCATACCACTTTTCGTGACGCGTTTGCCTCTAGGTACCTATACCTACTTGCTATAGGTATTTGTTCAAAAAATATTAAATAAATAATATCTAAACAGCGAGGAATGGGTGGCATTTACGTTTACGTATACGGTATGCTATTCAATATGTATCTGGGCATGCTGTTATTATGTAAATAATATATTATTATAATATGACAGTATATGGGTATAACATATGCCTATAATATATAGTGCCTACACTGTTCATAACTACGTGCGCTGCATGGAAAACGCGTCGAACCGGGTGCGTTTACCCTATGCAGTAGACCAATATTAATGTTAATGTCATGTTTTCATTTATATGTATTAGCATTGATTATGTATTATAATAGGTATATAATCAACGGTATTAGGTACCTATTTAAGTATCTATTGGATAGGAAAGGTGTAGGTACTCAATGTTTGGAAATTTCGCCACGATTATGTCCGTACGCGAGTGAAAAATCTAATAACGGCAATAATATTTGTGTATGGTTTCATTCGGTTTTAAATTCAAAAAACTCTTAAGATTAGGCATTTTATATTTTACAGTAATTGCGACTTGGTGATTGAATCGGTATCGCACGAAAATATTTTATGTTATTATTGACACATTTCAGTATATTACACACATATGTTTGTGTCGAGTTATTATTCATTTAATACAAAACGTCCATAACATAATACCTACCTATTTTATATTCCGTCGCCCGTAGTTGGGTTGTTGTAACGATAACATAACCTCTACAAAAACATGAACATTGAACCTTGTACGACGTAGTTTTAGAAAAACGTGTACCGCATAGCGTACACAATAATATATCATTATTATCATTTATCGTATTATATTATCTGTGGCGGCTCGACCAAGACGTGTACAAAACGACAGACGGTAAAATCGGTGGGAGTGATGAGTGTGTGTGTGTGGGGGGGGGGAAATACGCGGAATATATTTTTCGTGATAAAACGGCCGGCCCGGCGATGCCGCGACGGTCCGACGATCGTCGTTCGTCAATCGTCATTTATTATCGGGTCGCCCTTCTCGTTCGTGGTCGGTCGGTCCGGCGTGCAATTCCATGCGTTCGCTCGGGCGTTCGACGACTGCGGTGCCGACGTCTTTACCTATCTATGTTGTGATGGCGATTACAGTCCACGGCGGTATTTCGTTGCCGATCAATGAGGGTAAGCGTTTTAAACGGATATTTAATTTCTCAATAAAACCCATCGTTTTGACTGGGCACAGCCATGTTTTATTATTTACAATGATTGTTATCGATGGATAAATACTGTGCGGGCCGGCCCATTTACGAACCGATTAATCGTACACGATTTACGGATTAAAGTGGTAAAACGTAATTCATCCGTTTTTCGTTTTGAACACGATAGGTACCTACAACGGTCTGCGGAAAAATTAAGTCCCAAAAACAATATTTGGGAAAAAGTCCCAATCGTAGGAATGAAGTAGGTAGGTACTAAAAACAATATTTGGTAAAAATTAAATCAATAATTTTAATAAAAGCATGCTAGGTATTTCTTAACATTTTAAAATGTTAATTATAAAAAATATATTTATGTAAGTATTTTCATGATCGATCTTGCTGTGACCAGGGAGCGTAGCAAATGATACCATGATAGGTACTAGAGCCCTGCACGGGCAGTGCTCGAATTGGAAAATATAAAGTAGTGGAGCTCAATTAGAAATTTAAAAATAGCGTTCCAAATGAAATATTCTATGTCACATAATCGTGGGGGGGGGGGGGGGGGGGGGGGGGGGGGGGGGGGGCGG
>JAIPRL010010480.1:0-15403 GCA_025469235.1 Pemphigus obesinymphae
ATAGTCTACATAAAAATTAAAAATATAAAATGCGAATTTTCAATATTTTATTTTAATAAATAATGCATAATATTATAGTACCTATCTACTGGATTTAGTGATTTAATATAATTTAAATAAAATTTTTGCAGTAGGTACGGAAAAGCCAGGGGGGGGACATGTCCCTGTTTTGCCCCCCCTAATGGACGCCCATGCCCAAATATGATCACTGTTACACAACGTAGTCCCTGATGTGACGAGAGTTGGGGGGATATATCACCGATGCGTATTAAGGGGTTAGTGGTTGGTATAGTGGACTATATCAAAAGAGACAAACAAAAAAAGAGATGGAAAAATACCAAAAAGAACCTGATAACGAAGAACTAGGCAAACGAAAAGTCAAACTAGATAGAATTATTGCCAAGATAAGGAAAATATTACCCAGGGGGAGATCACACTCAATTAAAACCAAAAGAGAATAAAAACTGATAATTAAATAACACTCGACTTTTTTTCGGTAAAAAAAAAGTGATTAATTATGTTTTTTATTGTTGCATCGAGTAAAACTTAAGACTATAATGGTTAGTAGGTATATCATACAAACAATTCAATGGGTAAATATAAATATAAATACTAGGGAATAATAATTAAACATAAACAAAAAATAATTCAAATAACCTGAGTTGAATTGGCCATATCGAATGCAGAGGAACCGCAACGTAATCGCTGGAACGTTGATGACAACGACTGGTACGACGGTGGACACGTTGATGACACGAAGACACGTTGATGTCGGATACAAGAAAAAGATGAGATCGACAAAGGCGACGAATACACACGCGATATATCACGACGGACGCGAGTGTGATCAATACGCGAACACAGCAATGGCCACGATGAGCATGTGAACGCGCAAGGCCGTTCACTACGGTGAATTATAGTGATCGTTTACGAGAATAACGTGTGCGCACAATATGCAAAAACGATCCGTAAAACAGATATATAATCACAGCGGTCATGTGTTCGACGGAACAAAACAAGCACACGGCCATGAGTACGACGGATAAAAAACACACACTGCGTAGTGCGTACATACTTACACACACACGCACGACGGCCGAGCAGCGACACGGAGCCTTATTCAGATTTTCGGGACCACTGGTATGATCCACCCGGTGGTGTGATCGGTGGGACGTTGTATACGGTATGGATGGTGTATACGCTTGTTATCGCGCGCGTAATTCGAACTAGTGCCGAACATTGTCCCCACGTTGGAAGGCGAAGGCAGCTTCCAAAACATCAAATTAGAAGCTTTTCATCCGGCTAGGTCGCGCTTAATATCTAAGGTTATAAGAATATAATACAAAATGACAGCAATAAAAAAATACCGAGAAATAAATCTTTTCATAAAATAGTTTAGAATTTTGAGTGTGCCCAATGGAAGGAAGGAATATACAAATGGGTGTAAGTATCATGAAACATTGGGGTTAGCCTCGATCGGTAGTTTAAACTAATTTTACAACCGGACGTTGGAAATCTCCATCTCGTGTATGTACAATGACGACTCGCACTACTTAATTCTATCCGGGATATACCACCATTATTCGACCCATTCGCCATTCCAAAGGTGATTGAGCAGGAGCTCCTACTAGAATTAATCCTTTAGGATCCAAAAGTGGGGCCAACTGTGCCATAGTTGATAGTGTGATGATCTTATTAGGCTTGGCTAACTTTCGTCATAAATCCGCAAAGTATGCCTGCTGGATGAGACAAACTGCAAGAAATATGGCACGATTCTGGTCTGCTATCCTAAGTTCCCCTGAAACACGTAGTAGAAATGAAACGAAGCGCATATACTAATGAGCGCAGCATGCGGGATCATGTCGAAAATTGATGTAGTAACTCATCTTCGGCAGCAGTTTTCTGAATAACGAGAACGTTAAATTTCAATGATTTGGTTTAGGGTAATTCACATGTGGGAACGGCAATGCACGTTGATGTTGGCCACTCACTTTCAGGTAGGTAAAGGAACGATGGATCATCCCAATGTAACGAACATGACAGTATAGCTTCAAACAATAATCCATATGAAGACGGGTCTGCGGAATTCTCTGTTGTTGATATATAGGATCAAATACAATTTGCAATAAGGGGGTGTATTTTAACGAAACGGTTGGTAATAAAAATGTTGAACCCTTTTTGCTTATCGGAAAGCTATGCTAGGACTACCGAAGAATCGGTCCACGCCTGAATCTTCGAGATGTGAATAATGGATGTAATGATTGCATGAATACGTTATAACAGTTGTGTCAACAATAATGCTGCACACAATTCAAGACGTGGTACCGTGAGTGAGGGATCGGTAGTACTTGCTTTAACTGGAGCTAATTTAGTTTTACTTATTAAAAGGTAAATTTTATTTTCTCCCAACAAATTTATGACTCGGAGGTATATAGTTCCAGCATAACTTTGTAAAGATGCATTAGGATTAGAGAATTCGAGCAGTTGTACATCCTTGAAAGGCACAAACATTAATATACCTTGGAAGCTGAATATGCTTTAATGTATTTCCAATAAAAAAAAAACTATGCCGCGTAGCACGTAAATCCGAAGGGAGTGGTGTATTCCAATCCAAATTATTCTGCCATAACTGCTGCATAATAACCTTGGCGTACAGTAGCATGGGTCCGAGAGTGCCGATCGAACAATTTTGCAATAGTAGACAATATACCTCGTTTGGTTATTTGTGTACAATCGATGTGCGTGTGGTACCCAAATGAATATGTGTCTAGATCCTAATGAAAACCAAGTACTTTCAAAGAAAAGCTCGCCTTTAATGTCGAATGATGGACATCGTGCCCAATTCTCAGGAGGCACACACTAAGAGTCTACCACTATTACTACTCCACTTCTTGAGAGTACAACCAGTGGACTGGAGAAGCCCGATGATATGTTCTTGTACGTAAAAGAATTCTTCTTCGGTATTTATTCCGACGAATATGTCATCTATGTATGTGTTATGTGTTAGGATTCCCTTCGCCCTTGAAAATTATGATTCCATGACGGCGTCGAGGGCATGCAACATACGTATATTAAGAAACGATGCTGAACTCAAACCATAAGTTATCGTCCACAACTTGAACTCCTGGACCTCATGATCGGGCGAACGTCGCCACAAAATATATTGGTAAACATAATTTTCATCCTGTACAGCAATTTGACGGTACATCTTTACAATATCGGCTATAAAAATGAATTTATATAAGCGGCAAGTTAGTAGCAGTTCATCTATGTCTGTTTGCAACTTGGGTCCAGTACATAAGAAATCATTGAAAGACATATCAGATAACGATTTAGCCGATGCGTTGAAAACAACTTGTAACTTGGAGGAATCACCATCACGTTTCACCATCCAGAGATGTAGTATGTAGTACTTTCCAGGTCATGATGCGACCTTCATATTATGTCTCAAGGACAGATATTCATCCATGAATGTACGGTATGTATCGTACAACTTCTGGTCTTTATTGAGTCGTTGCTTCAGGTTATACACGTGATTAAGAGCCATTAAACGTGAAAAGCCTAATCCATGTGATAAATTTGAGGTGGTTTCGACAACTTTCCAAAATTTTTCGGCCAAAACGACGTCACAGAAAGACATTGCAACACAAAACCTACCTAAGGCGGTTCTGAACACAGTCTGAGCAAACCACTTCTCACAAAGTTCATCTTCTGTAGTAGATCTGGATGATGCTGCAGGTTCTTCTGTTGACCAAAATCAATGTAATAATGTATCAAGCGATGGATTTAAGGTCACTGATAAAGCGGTAGACGACGTTAAACGATTCGCCGACTAAACCACTGTCCCTACTAATATCCAATCAAGATATCTTTCTAATGCTGACGGTAAACCAGTAGTGTGTATGATCTCCAAGTGAGAACGGATTAAAAATGAAAATACCAATCCAAGGCAATTTGCACAATCTAAGGTGACGGCTGAAATCTGTAAACCACTATTTAATAATATTCTCACAGAATGATAAGTGCCGCAATGATCACGGATACGAACAATGGCCATCTCGAGCACTACTGTGCGGTTGGTAAACGAAGTACCGCAAAACGTAGTCAAGGAATTCATTGATTCGTCTTGAATATCCGTTGATGTCAAAACAGATGATGTGATTGGTTGATGTTCATCGTCCAGATGGAGACTAGTATGATGACATTTATCGCACTTTTTGCATGTTTGTTTCGATGGACATACCTCTACCATATAGGAATTATTCATGCACCAAGCATAACAAAAACACGACGGTCATGGGTACGGACATATTGTGAACGTATAAAGCCGTTCACTACGGTCGTTGTACGCACTAATGATCGTTCGCAAGAGCAAAGTGTGCGCACACGCGAAAACGATCCGTAAAACAAATATGTAATCACGGCAGCCATGTGTTCGAAGGAATAGAATATAAATACACGGCCATGCGTACAACAGACAAAAAAGCACACTCCGTATGTACCTACACACACACGCACGACGGCCGAAGCGAACGCTGCGACACGAAGCCTTATCAAATTCGCGGGGCCACTGTTAACCTAACCTAACCTAACCGTTATCGGGCGCGTAATTCGAACTGGTGCCAAACAATCACAATAACAAAGAAAAGGATGGATCTACATATTTATATAATGATGCGCATTAACCAATACATTAGCGAATTTAGAAGATAGTTTGTTGACAAAAAAGGGATAAAAAAAAAGAGTAGAGGATCTAGTACAAGTTGCTGATTCTAGGTACTTTCAAGTTGGTTCTTCCCAATAAAGCACAGCTATCAATCAATTATAAGATTTAAAAATACCGGTCAGTAGGGGGTAGAATAAATTATCACTTTTCTAATACGTAGGTATATTGATTTATTTTTTGTAGGTTTTATCAAATTAAAACGAATCAAAATTGAAATCATGCGATTTTCTGGTCAGCCACGAAAGGCATGTTATAGTTAATTTTGAACTACAAATGAATCGAATACCTAAAATTGAGACATAATTTCACAAATAATTATATATCAAATTCATTTTAATTCAAATTAAACGTACACATACTCATAAATATGTATAACTAATAAGTATATATTCTGAAATAACTTGAGTTTATATATATAGGATTATTTGTAATAAAAACAAAATTATATCATATCATTAATAAATTAATCAAATATTTTTTCAATGACTAGATAATATTTTTATATACTAAAAGTTAAATAGAAATTACAATTAATACTCGAATGATCCACGCGTGTTACGAATCATTTCCATTTAGTGACACACTGACACGCATGTCAGAGTACCGCTATCTCTTTTACATATTATAATATCTACGTATGAATAAAATACTTAACAATTTATGCTTTAATCTACAAACTTTTTTTTTCAAAAATATATTATTTCACTAGTGAGTAGTTTGCATTATGTGCACATCTTAATTATTCATACTAATAATTCAAATTAATTAATCTATTTAATCTATATACTTTAAAATAACCACAATAAAATATACCGTTTTATTTTTTATTTTTATGTTTTTATAAAATAGGTAGGTACTTTATGTACAGTGTAAACGCATTAACTGATGTTTCGAATCCATTTATATATTTTAAATGCCATTTTTCGATACTATTATACTACGAGTATTAGCCCAATAACATTTCATAATATTGTTTTTTTTAAATCTTATAATTACTTATAATTAAAAACTAAGAAAAAAAACATTTTATTTTTTAATCTTTAGACTATTATTATGTCGTAAATAAATTCGTATTTTCATACCCCAACCTACCTACGTATTAGCTTAATTTTACACTATTATTATATTACTATTATTAAATATTATACAGATATATATGCGGTATTCCTCTGCTTTATTTAGTTACTTTTGATTATGATTTATAATCAACTGTATAATATAGTCAAGGACAATAAACATTTCAACGTCATATTTAATATAATCATAATTACTATTTAATATTTTATTACACTTAAGCTGTTCATAAAAATAATAAAATTATCCATCATTATACATTTATGAAGTAGCAACACCACCAAGAGTTAACACCTACTTTAAACTACAATAGAATTGTATAACTATGTGAATCATCCATAGGTTAATAGATTTTTTTTTTTTGTTAAGTATTTCATATCTTAAATTTAAATTATAAAATATTATTTCAAAATATATTATAAAATATGTTGAGCAGTGTTGTAATTACGGAAAAGTAGAACAAGGCGACGCCCTGCCAAAGGTCCTAAATATTATTTTTGGGGGCTAGGGTCCATTTTTAAATATACTATTTTGTGAACTCCATCCTGTGTTTCTTTTATATTAAAATAGTCTGTGACTAATATCGATTCCATATATCATTATAATTAATATTATTCTGATTATGATATTCATGTAGGTAGTTAAGTATTGCTAAATAACCGTTTGGTTATGCTTTTCGTATTTGTTATATGTTATATTTTATAGAATAAGAATGTCTAAAAACTAAGAACTAATTTTTAAATATATTTAATTGAATCTAAAATGATATAAATTCAAGGTTCTATCAAACTGACAAATGTTTTTGTTATTTTTCTATAATATAAGAATTGTTAATCTTAAACCTATGCGTTACATTTTTTGGGAAAATAGCTCAGAATCTCAATCAAACTGTTCAACATTGCACTTTAATCATACAATGAATGGTGTAATCTCCAAAAAATTACTAAAGAGTAAGTGCATAATTTATTTTTATTAAAAGAAAATCATTTTAAAAAGAATAAGAAATTAGATTGTTATTCAATATTGCTCATTCAAATACTTTAAAAACCACACTATAATAGAAATATTGAAATTTTTATTTCTCAAAACGTATAATATCACATTATTTTTTATTTTATATTTATTTTTTAATTTTTATAAATTCATTATAACTAATATTATTAATTACACTAAAAATTATAGTAATTTTAAAAAATGTTCATTTTTATTTATTAGAAAAAATATATATCATTAGACATAATAAAAGTTATAAAAATATAATAAGTTTATCTAACAAATTTCAATTTATCCAATGCTATACGAAATATTTACAAAATATATCCATAAGTATTCAAAAAATGAATGAGTTCAAACTTCAAATTCAAGTCGGCATGGATTAACATTAGGTATCTGATTTACCTAATATTTTTTGTAGTTAATTTTTGTATATATACATATATTATACATACTCATTTAGGAGATGGAACCAAAAATATTTTATATTCAAAAACACTCTAATCTTTCAACTGATTTTAGCTGTGTTTATTTTGAATAATAGATATAAGTCATACATAATATTAAGATTATTTTATATTTTTTATTATTTTGCTCCTTTTAGACTTATGCATATGCAATACCTACAACTATTATTAATCAAATGTGAATACCTAATTTTGATAGATATCATATTATTATTAAAGTATTTTTAATGTATTTTTGATATACTCAATGATTCAATGGTTCTAATAATTAAACAAAAGATAGCAGATTCAAATTTGAAAAAAAAAATGTTATTTTTTTTACTCAGGTTTATTTATACATAGGTATATACAAATTAATATCAATTTACTCAATTTACTAAAATAATGGACAATAGAGTAAAAATATGTACGAATATAGGAAAATTATCATAAGTTTGTATCATGTGTATTGTAAACAAATTGAGATTTTAAAATATCTGTCTGGGGACCAAAAATCCTAGTTGTGGTACTGATGTATTAAGGTAATATATATAAGAATGTTTTAATAATTATTATTTTGTTCATTTATATATTTATATATGTTATGGTTTTTTATTGAAATTAAAGTTATCACAATTTTTAAATACATATAATAACTATACAAGTACCATAATAAATATAATTTGTTTCAATAACATTTATATAGGTAGGTACCTATTTAGAATATCTACCTTTGTTCTATGATTTACATACACTTTCAAAATTATTATCTTTAGTCTTTACTCTTTTAGCCCTAACATTATTATTATATGTGTATTACATATATACGAATTAATCAACACTCTGTACTTAAGTCCTATTTAAATTATAGTTTTTCTTTAATTTTAATTTGCTACACTTTACATTAACTCCTTTTTTAAAAAATATTTAGATATTTTACAATTTTTTAAATTGTTGGTAAATATATTTTATATTAACAATAATATTATTATAATAATTACTCAGTTATTTACTTAGTTTTAAGCTTAAGACTAGTCCTTTGACCCATATACCATACATGTAGATTGTAGGTATATGCGACATGTGCGTCATACGATTTAAGCAACATTCACGTATATTATAATGTCCGAATTAAAAGACCGGGTGGGCCACTTCCTTTATGTTGCACTCTTAGAATATCTTAATCACGAAATGTACATTTTGTTTACCTGATTATAAATTACTATATTACTGTCAAAATATTTAACAATAACCGGAAACTCGGGTGAAAACTTAAAATACATATATGAATATGTGATACCAACGTTTATTATAAATTAAATAGATAATAAAATATAAATAATATTATATATACAAAGTCTACTTCCGAACTAGAGAAAACGGATTATCGCCTAGTGAATTCTCGTTAAAAATAATAACGTTTTCAATAAAGTTCTAACTGGTATTATAGTACTGACTCTCTGTGTAACATACTATAATCACTTTGGCCCACTCGTTCATCGTAACCAATATTTTGAATTTATTATTTCAATAAAAGTGTCAAATATTTTCTAGGGTATACGCATTAGAGAACATACCAGGGTATATGTATCACCATAATGTATACTATAATTGAATAATTTTATTTTTACAGGCTATACGCTAAAAGTGTAAACTAGTATATACCCTCCGAAATACCAATGCATAAACGAGTATGTATTATATGTTAGAATTTCCAATTTCTTAATGTAAAATATAAAAATATAATCATTGTGGGTACGTGCAGACGGTGTTCTTGGTCCACAGATTCATCATATCTTTGGATGACGTTACATACCACACAAGAGGATACAATCCCCCATAAAAAAGTTCCATGAAGGTACCTATGTGAGTTTTATCGATATATTGTCATATTTGTTGTTGTGAATTGATGTATATTCGGCACTATTCATTAAGAAAGAAATGTATGCGTGTCACGTTGAATAATTGCCAAATGTCATCCACTTCATACACAAATATGATTATTTTTTGTAATGATAATACATTAATTATAACTCCAAATATTAACTACAATACGACAATGTATATAAAAACATATTTTCTTGAACAATTACATGTTAAAGGTATATTCACTGGAATCCAACGAACCACACATCTCGATATTACTGATGATAACTAAAAAAAAAAACAACAAACGATAAATTCGATAAATTTAATTTATTTACTCTAATGATCAGTATTTAAGATTTTATTGTGGGTGGATATAGAAATAAATTTATTGATGCCGCAACATTAATTTCAAACTCGAATTATTTATAGGTAATAGTACCTATATAAAAAATTTTAAATATCAAGTTAGCATTATTGTATAGATATTGTGTCTATTATTATACTAGGATGTTATTTTTTTGTAGATGCTGATTTATTTTTATTTTTTTTAACATAATCGACTCACTTCATTTTGTTTGAAATGTTTATTAAAAAGATATGAACTAATTTTCAAATCGTAACATCAATTTTATCACGAAAAAACTTAAGCCCAAAATTGATTTATTATTTATTATTAAAAATACTATAATCTTATACCGAGTAAATAATACCTCTACTATCAACATGTAAATTAGTCATTGGGTACCTATACTACACATGGTACTGACCAATTTTGTAATTTGTTTATATCGTATATAAACCAATAAGTTTGAATTGCGGAAAAAAAATTCCGGTAAATAAATCCACTCGAAAAAATCCTCCGATAACAAATCTCCCAGCTAAAATAAAAAAAACCCCCATAGTAAAAATGTAAATATTTATGTTTTAAAAATGGCTTTTTTGTATATATTTTGCTTATTATTGGTAGTACCTACAATGAAAAGATTCAAATAAAAATAATAGATGAGAAAATTTTCAATAAAAAAATGCATTTTTTATGGACGAGCAATCATTACCGTGGTATACGGCTTTTAATATGTCAACCTTTGATAGTGATGTATATATTATATATAAATGAAAGAGCTGTTTTTTTTTTGCCCTTAGCTTATATCTACACCGTTTGAAATATCAAAACCAAATTCTCCACCGATATTCACTGAACTTCCGAGCATGTCATAGAGATAATCTTTTTTTTTTAAATTTTACATTTAAGTAGGCTTCAATTTTTTATTCAACGCCCAGCCCAAACTACTGGTTGTAAAAATCTAAAATTTTCAGAAAATATTAATTTAATTACATAGATACATGCTGAGAAAAGATTTTTAGAAATTTAACCTTTAATATAGCTATAAGTAAAATTGTCATTAGATTGTCACATATATTACGTATAGTAATCCTGTACCTATGTAATAATTAAGATTAGAAGTGCATAGGCACTTTTTTACCAGTGAAATTTTTTAAAGGTCCCACATCACTATAGGGCCTCGTAATGTAACAAAACCTATCCTAACCTTTGGAAAAATCCCATTTTCCTTTTAGGCCTATCTACCCCTGATTAAGATTAAACAAAAAATAGCTGATATTATTGCATTATTATAATATATAATATACTATAGCTATCGTTAAATATACCTACTTGGATACCTATACTATTACTACCAACCTATTATATACTTTTATGTTACTTTACTATATTATTTAGGATTTGCTTTTATGTTTTTTAAAATTATTTTAATAATAATATATTATTTTATGTACGTTAATATTATTATATACCATACCACAGTTGTTTATATTATGTTTATCTATATAGTAGCAAAGGACATAATCATGATCCATAGATTTTTTTCTGTGATCGGGGGAATTATTTACCGGAATTTATTTTCCTAGCCAAGGAATTTGTTTTTTAGCGATTTTTTTGAGAGGATTTACTCACTGGAATTTCTTTCCGTTTGCCATACATATTATTACTGCGTGCTGGTGTGTAACAAAATGGTAAATGCGGACATGGCGCTATCAAATTACCACGTGCATGGCATTGAAATGATTATTGGAATTAAATGGGTTTTGTCATTCCGTGACAATAAATAGCCGATCGATGTGAAAATAATATGTAATAATAACAGATTTATTGTTAATTTGCATAATACGCGTTGAAATGGAACGAAACTACAAAAATTAAACTACCTATATTGCAACACGATTTTATATTTTTATTCCTCATGAATTATTCCTATCGAATGGTTTTCTACGTACAAAACCAAGCAGGAGTAACAGGTATGTTGTACGTCTGGATGCATAAGGGTCGGGTCATACCCGATACCTGTATCATCTGCGTATACCTACCTGATCCATTATTTGGTGTTGACACCTACCCTATTTTATTGCCACTAAGGCGCCAGAGTTTTACTTCATAACACATACATTTTGAATTTTAGTAGGTACGTTTTGATTCTTTATTAAAAAAAAAAAAAAAAAATATTTTAAACATAATATAATATGTTATGTGTATTGGTTTGAAATATTATTTCATACCAATTATATTTTACGAAAGTAAATAACACTAAGTTACTAAAGAATCCAAAATTTGTATTACTTTTACTGTGAAAATTGTATAATTATTAAGTGAGTATCTACATATATAGGTATTACAATATTATATAATATAGGATTTATAGATATTATACAATATTGAATATACCTATAGTATATAATGTGTTTTATATTATGAAACAAATAAACAAAATAGCCGTCTAGATATAGGTAGATGGTGGAAGTTTGTCCATCGTTACTTATGTCCTGACGAACAAGATAGTGTAATATTATTTTAGATTTGAAAGCTGAGGTACCATTGCATTCAAAAAATAACTGTATGCAATTTTCAGTAAGTATGATAAAATTCGATAACTCGGTATAATGTTATTTATTTGATTTATAACAATTTTAAAACTACTTAGAAAATTTAAAAACAACGAGAAAAATCGTTAAAATATAAAACATTTATTTTTACAAAAATAGAATATTATAATAATTACCTTTATACTATAAAATAAATCGTAAAACATAAAAATTGATTAAAACAATTAATATTGTAGGTATTTTATAAAAATATATAATCATGCACAATTAAAACTAAAAGTACCTATAATTTAATGAAATAATTAACATATAGGGTATACGAAAAAAATCACGGAAAAAAAAAACAAAAAAAAAACTAACTCGAAAAATGTTATTTTTGTTAAAATATATAGTAGGTCCTAACTATTGTCTATCTCCAAAAATCGAGATAGTATTGGACTTGAAATACAAAATATAAAATTGAACAATAAAGTTTTTTTTCTTTACAAAAATAAAAATCCAATTATAATCTAACAAATAGTAAATAGTAAATAGTAATTAAATCATGATTTTCTGTGTTATTTAAATATATTTTATATTATATTAATATACAATAAATAAATATATTTAATGTATTCTTATTCTTTTCGACTAAGTGCAGAAATAAATAAAGATATAGCAAAATCCTTAATATCATTTGGTCATTCAATAAGATTTCGATGATGAAATTAACTACCTACCTACCAATCTACTTTTTCCTTTTGACCGCTCCTGATATACTTATAGATAGATATATTTTTGCTTTTGACTATTAATTAATTATCATGATATTTACCTATAATTTATTTTAACCTATTTTATTTACATTTATATTTATTTACGTAATACGGTTTATGTACCTGTGAAATGCCTATATAATAATACATGAATGCATAGTATCATGAGGACGGTAATGGATATTCTCAGTCATTCCCGCAGACCGCAGCTAATAATTATAATTTATATCAATAATGTTAAATCTCAAATGACTGTTTCATAAAATACTACCTATATTATTATAGCTTCATTACCATTTTTTTTTAAATATTTGAAAATTATTAAAATTTAACAACATAAATATATCACGATCATCTAGTAATATCTTTGTAGCCTAGCACTCAGTTTGAGAAGCACTGCCCTAAAGTATACCCAATTCTCATTCACTATCTAGTACAAGCTCAATCTAGTACAACTTACGGTAATATTCCATACAACCTATCTCATTAAATTAGAAAAAATAAAAAAAAATATCAATAAAGTTTTATAATTTTAACTTGAATTTTACAATTTACAAAAAATCTTACAACAATTTTCAATATTAAACTAAAAACAAACATAATAGTGCAGACCCAACATAATATATAAGTAATACATTTTGATAGTAAAAAAATTCGAGATACATAATATTATATTTGAGCTAGTTCGGGGATACTTATCGCAAAGTACTATAAATAGTGTGAAGCAAGAAAAAAGGTCTAATGGAAATAAAGTATAGGTATATGTGGCCCGAAAAATGTATAAAAATATAAAATATCACCCGGGATTTAAAAAAGGTTGAGCATACCTGATCTAGCACTAGTGCCTATCTATTTATAATCTTTTTTGATGAAAATATTACACTAATTCATGTGACCTTGAACAATGTATGTATGACTTTATCATAAATGCAATTTATTAAGTCCTAGCTCATATTTCATAATAAAGTTTTTATACAACTCATGTCAAATGTAAAAGTCCAGAATTTAAGAGCACGTTTAAATAAATATTCCGTCAAGGTTCATGGGTAATTTTTAAAATAAAAATATTTCAGTGTAACTCATCACAAAATAAAAAATAATATAATATACTTGTTTGTATACAATATAGGTACCTTCATTTTAATTTAAACTAATTTCTGTTTTCATATATACGCGTATAATTTATAATTTAAAAATATTCACGAAAATTTGTTAGGTTATTTGTTAGGCAATTAGAAAATTTTTTATTTTTTTGTTAAATAGTAAAAAGCTATATTATTTTTACAATTGTATCTGCTTTATGCATAGAATTACTTATTTAGTACATTTAACAAATTAGAAACAAATATTTATAACAGTGAATATATATTTAGAATTTAGCTTCTCATTTTCCACTTGATTTTATTTCCTTTTCAATCAAATAGCTACCATTCAAATAATAACACCTATATGCCAATATCCTGTAACACTTATGTATTAACAGCGCCGGATTTTTTGTGATCCATAATTTATTATAACTTCATACTAAAAATAGTTAGGTACCTTATCAGCAGGGCTATAATTTGAAAGAATATATTTGAAAAGTACCTATTTGAGTAAGTAAAAAAATATTGCTGCAAAAAGTATTTCGAGTAGTATACTCAAATACTCATTTATCCAATGTATTTAAGTAAATACTCAAATACTTTAAAAAAGTATTTAAAATAATTTACAAATACTTAAAAAAAAATGTATATCTATTTTATTTATAATTTTATTAATATATAATATGTATAATTATCATTATACATAATAATTACTGACATATTTTGAACAAATTATGTTTTTGAAATATATTATTATTATAATTATATGACCAAATAACTATTACATTTCAAAAATATAATTTGTTCAAAATGTTTGTCAGTTATTGATGTTCTTCTTTTTGTTATAGTAGCACCACCTATGCTAAATATTCTTTCGGCCGAAGCACTTTTGGGGAGAAGTGTATTGTATAAATACCTGCCAACAGATTATACATGATAATTATACCGTAATCACATTAAACTCTGATCTTTAAAATAAATTATATAACTTATCTGTTTTATAATAGGGATATATAGGTGCCTATAAACATATTTTTTTCGTGTACTATTTGCGAGATGTGACATTTTGATTTTTAATAAACTAATATAACATAAATACAAAAGTATTTGATTACCAATATTCAAATACTTTATAACTCTGCTTATCAGTTATAAATTATTTATAATTACCAATATTCAGCTATGAATCAGAGATAACATCTTAAAAGACGAATAAGAATTACACCTAAGAAAATGTATACCTAATTGTTTGTTGTTTTGTAATTAATTATACTATATAAAAATAATTAACAAATGATGAAAAAAATTTTATTTTCTTATTTATTAATTCATTAATTAAATATTAATTTAATATTATTTGTATCGTTAATTGTATAAAAATTAATTAAGTCATAGGTATATTTAATTAATATACCTATTATGTATATTTTAATTCTTCTTCTTCTTCTTCTTCTCCTTCGCCTTCTCTCCCAACTATTTGGGGTCGGCCACCCTGGTCCTACACTTCCACTTAACTCTATCTCCCGCATCTTCTTCACTTACTCCCACCTTCCTCAT
>JAIPRL010010481.1:0-15397 GCA_025469235.1 Pemphigus obesinymphae
TTATTTACCAGCATATACAATTCTAAACGTTCTACCCATGTTTCGAAGTCCTCTTCTTGCAGTTTAAATTCTTCGATATTACCGACCTTTGCCATCGTGTCCGTTCTTTTTTTTATCCACTTACATCTACGTGCATATATTATATTATATAGTTCTCATGTAACTCCGATCTTCGTCGCCAACTGTCATGTCTCTTACATGAAAGATGATATTTAATAATAAATACTTTAGGATTAGTTTATTACTTTAAATATTTTATTATATAAAGATAATTACAAACAGATATTTTAGCGTGCATCACGGACTCGTCAGGAACACGAATGACGTTGACAACAATATTTCTTATCTTATCACAATGTCATATTATTACATTGTGACCAACATCACATACACTATACACTAAAAACTTAAGATACAATAGTAAATAATAATTATATAAAGTGAAAAATGAACTAAAATAATACGAATAACTACCTATATTATAATACATTATTTGTTGTCATAATAATATCAGTAGATAAACAAATTAACTATATAATAACTTTTACAATGTTATAGATTTAATATATACAATAATACATTATTGTATTAATTGTACTGCAATACTCTCAGTTTTGCAATCTGCTTTATTGTGTAATTCTGTGTTGGTCTATTGACAAATTAAATATTACAATTCTAAATAATAGCTCAATGATGTACAAATAATGTTCTTTACAAGGTGACCACTGGCGTACGCAGGATTTTTTAATGAACGGGGAGAGCTTAAAAATAAATAAGTACCTAATCAGTAGATATGAAAAAATAAAAAAATCTGTTTTTTAGTGTTATATAATAGAATACTGTTAAAAATAAATATTATAATGTATATATTATATATATATATATATATAATTAATTATATTATATTAGGTATATAATAATATATTATTAATTACGGAGAGGTTATTTTAAATTAAATATAATATTTTATTTTTTATTAAGAGAGGTGGTACAGGGATACTGAAAAAGAACCAACAAATATTGATTTTGAAAATTTAAATACCAAAACTTCATTTTTGAAGATAGAACTTTTTTTTAAACAATAATGATTGGAGATACAGTTTGATGACTTAAAAAATTAATAATAATGCGCTAAAATTATAATCACTATATATATTAGATTATGAGTGGTGCAAAATTGGACAAGACGATTGTGAACCTCGAAGGTTTTTTAATTTGGGTAGAGAAAAAAAATGTATTAAAAATTATTTAATTATAGGAACCTATACTAAATTAATAAATACATTTTTCCCTACTGAGGTCATTTGTTAATAGTGTGAGAAGCAATTTGTATGGCCGTAGAGAAAGAAATTTCAAATAAATTTACAAGAGAAAGAAATTAAAATAGGTATCTAATACGAAATTGTATTATATACCCACATATTGGATTAAAATTTAATTTAGTGAGTTTAAGTTATAAATTTAATTTAAAAAAAATTGGACAGGAGAGTTGTGGCCCCCTTAGGTTTTTAATTTTGGTAGAGGCATTAAAATTTATTCGAAATTATTTAGGTATAAGTACTTATACCAGAAAAATAAAAAAATGTTTCCCTACTGGAGTACTTTAAAATTAATTTGATATTGAATTTATATGGCCATAGAGAAAGAAATTTCAATTAAATTTACTAAAGAAAAGAAATGAATATAGTACATAGTACAAAATTGTATTAAATACCAACATTTTGGAATAAAATTTAATTTTGTAAATGTTATAAATGTATTTTTAAAAAAATTGGGCAGGACGGTTGTGGCTCCCGCATGTTTTTAATTTTGGTGGAGACATTAAAATTTATTCAAAATTTTTTAGGTAAATGGACTTCTACCAGACACATAAATAAATAATTCCCTACTGGAGGGATTTAAGATTAGTGAGAGAATGAATTTAATTGGCCATAGAGACAAATATATTAATTAAATTCACTAAACAAAAAATAGAATATAGGTACCTAATTCAAAATTGTATTATATACCTACATATTGGTTTAAAATTAAATTTTGTAAATTTGTTGTAAATTTAAAAGAAAAAAAATTGGACAGGACGGTTGTCGCCCCCGCAGGTTTTTTAATTTTGGTGGAGATGTTGGAATTTTTTAAAAATTATTTTGATATAAGTACTTATACCAGAAAAACATAGATGTTTCCCTACTGGGCTCATTTAAGATTATTATGAGAATGAAATTGCATGGCCATACAGAAAATTTCAATTAAATTAACTAGGTAATAAAATACGTAATAATAGGTACCTAATACAAAATTCTATTCTATACCTACTTACATTTTATATTAAAATTTAATTTTGTAAATTTAAGTTATAAAATAATTTGAAAATAAATTGGACAGAACGGTTGTGGCCCCCAATGACTTTTTAGTTTTGATGAAGGCATTAAAATGTATTCAAGATTATTTAGGTATAAGTACTAAAGAAAGATATTATAATAGGATGCTTTATACACATATGTATTATATACCTACAATTTGGATTAAAATTTAATTTAACAATTTTAAGTTAAAATTTAATTGAAAAAAAAATTGGACAGGAAGTTAGTGGCTTCAGCAGGGATTTGAATTTGGGCAGATACAAAAAAAAATTCATTTTTAATTCGGTATAAAGTACATATAGTAAAAATGAATGAATACAATTTCCCTCACTATGGTAATTTAAGAGGAGTGTAAGAATGACATTATATTATAACCATAAAGAAAGAAATTTCAGATAAATTTATTAAAGAGCGAACTAAAAATAGGTTCTTAATATGCATATGTATTATATACCTACATTTTGGATTGAAATTTAAGTTATAAATTTAATTGAAAAAACATGGGACAAGACGTTAGTGGACCCCGCAGGAATTTGAATTTGGGTAGATAAAAAAAAAATTATTTTTAACTCTAATTGTCTAAGTACTTATACTAAATAAATTAATAAATTTTTCATTATTGTGGTAATTTAGGATTAGTGTAGGAATGAATATATATGGCCATAGAGAGAGAATTTTCAATTAAATTGAATAAAGAAAGAAATTAAAATAGGTGCATAATCCACATATGTATTATATACCAACATTTTGGATTAAAGTTTAATTTTGTAAGGCAGATTTGAGACCTGCAATGATGTATGGCATAGAATGTTGGGAAGTAGATAGAAAGATAGAACTGAGAATGAGTGTCGCTGAGATGAGAATGTTAATTTGGATGAGTGGAGTTACTAGAGAGGATAAAATAAGGAATGAGTATATCAGAGGTAGTATAGGGGAGCTTCGATAGTAGACAAATTAAGAGAGAATAGATTAATATGGATTGGGCATGTATTAAGGAGGGAAGAGACTGATACAGTAAGATTAGTATGTTAAATGCATGTTGTTGGTAAGAGGGTTGGAGGAAAAAATAAATATATGTTATATAATATATATTAATATAATAATATATAAATAAAAATATGGGGGGCATGTGATGGTGAGCGATAAGAGGAAGGTGGGAGTAAGTGAAGATGATGCGGTAGATAGAGTTAATTGGAAATGTAGGACCAGGGTGGCCGACCCCAAATTGTTGGGAGAGAAGGCAAAGAAGAAGTTTTTTTGATAGAAAAAAATTTGGACAGGACGTTAATGGCCAACGCAGGGATTTGAATTTGGGTAAATATAAAAAAAAATTATTCTTATCTCGATTAGTATAAGTATAAATACTAAATGAATGAATACATTTTTCCCTACTGAGGTAATTTACGATAAGAGTAAATGACTTTGTATTGCCACAGAGACAGAAATTGAAATTAAATTTACTAAAGAAAGAAATATAACGGGTACCTAATACAAAATTGTATTATATAGCAAAAATTTGGATTAAAATTAAAATTACAAATTTTAATGAAAAAAACTGGACAGGACATAAGTGGCTCCTGCAGGGATTTGAATATGGGTAGATGCAAAAAAAATATATTCTTATCTCGATTGGTATAAGTACATATACCAAATGAATGATCACATTTTTTCCTACTGAAGTCATTTAAGATGAGTGTAGATTGAATTTCTATCGCCATAGAGAAAGATATTTTAATTAAATTTACTCAAGAGAGAAATTATAATAGGTACCTAATACAAAATTGTATTAGATACCTACCTACATTTTTGATTAAAATTTAAGTTAGAAATTTAATTGAAAAAAATTGGACAGGACGTTAGTGGCCCCCGCAGGGATTTGAATTTGGGTAGGTACAATAAAAATGTATTCTTAATTCAATAAGCATATGTACTGATACTAAATGAATAAATAAATTTTTATCTACTGAGGTAATTTACGATAAGTGAAGAATGAATTTCTAATGCCATAGAGGCAGAAATATAAATTAAATTTATTAAAGAAAGAAATTAAAATAGATACCTAATACCAAATTGTATTAGATACCTATGTTTTTGATCAAATTTTAAGTTACAAATTTAATTGAAAAAACATTGGACAAGTCGTTAGTGGCCCTCGCGGGGATTTGAATTTGGTTAGCTACAAAAAAAATTTACTCATATCTCGATAGTTATAAGTACATATACCAAATGAATGAATAAATTTTTTCCTACTGAAGTCATTTAAGATGAGTGTAGGGTGAATTTCTATCGCCATAGAGACAGAAATTGAAATTAAATTTACTAAAGAAAGAAATATAACGGGTACCTAATACAAAATTGTATTATATAGCAAAATTTTGGAATAAAATTAAAATTTCAAATTTTAATTTAAAAAAAGTTGGACAGGACGATAGTGGCCCCCGCAGCGATTTGAATTTGGGTGGTTGCAAAAAAAATTTATTCTTATCTCGATTGGTATAAGTACATATACCAAATGAATGAATAAATTTTTCCTACTGAAGTTATTTAAGATGAGTGTAGAGTGAATTTCTATCGCCATAGAGAAAGATATTTCAATTAAATTTACTCAAGAGAGAAATTATAATAAGTACCTAATACAAAATTGTATTAAATACCTACGTTTTTGATCAAAATTTATATTACAAGTTTAATAGAAAAAAAGTTTGACAGGACGATAGTGGCCCCCGCAGGGATTTGAAATTGGGTAGATACAAAAAAAATTTATTCATTATTATTTTGGTAGGTAATACACCTATACTACCTATGACTATACTATCTCAGTCTATACTAGCTATGACTACTACCTGTGACTATTCTCTACCTTCGACTATACTATCTGTGACTATACCACCTATGATTATACTACCTATGACTATACTACCTATGACTATACTGTCTATACTACTAGCTATGACTATGCTAGCTATGACTATACTACTTATGACTTTACTACCTATGATTATTCTATCTATGATTATACTATCTATGATTATACTATCCATGACTATGCTACCTATGACTATATCACAAGATAAAAAGAAATTCAAATTCAATTTAATAATTTTAATTTACAGTTTGCATTTTATGCTATTAATTTAAGAATCATCTTATATATTTAAAACTATATTTATCCT
Source organism: Pemphigus obesinymphae (assembly GCA_025469235.1). Classification (NCBI taxonomy): domain Eukaryota; kingdom Metazoa; phylum Arthropoda; class Insecta; order Hemiptera; family Aphididae; genus Pemphigus; species Pemphigus obesinymphae. The sequence goes on from JAIPRL010010481.1 coordinate 5,531, forward strand.
TCTTTTAATAATTATATCAAGTCACGTGTTTCCATGTGTCAATGTCACATTGTCACATATATCACATGGTGATATATGTCACAATGTGACATATTACACACATTTTCGTATAATAAGTATTTTCAACTTATCTTAGAATATTAAAACAATATATTTCTTAAAAACATTTTTGAGACAACCGATACTTTTACACAGGAAAATTTGAACACCCAAAACACCCCTTTAAAATATAAATTTAAATCAGAAAAGCTTACGTTACATATAGCAACTATGTGAGTTTTTGATGAAACCAATTTCGTTGGGATAACATGTAGAACGGAATTTTCTATACATTGTATGGTTCGTTTCAGTAAGTTAAGCTGCGCCCACACAATGATAGTAGTGCATGTGGGAGTAGTATTCACGATGGTACTCTCCAAAAATCATATATGTATGATATATAGGGCATGGTAGTCACTCCCGCAGTATCACATTTTTATGATAGTGTGATAGTGCCTATCACGCCCTATATATTATACGTAATTGATATTGGGAGAATACTATCGTGACATCTACCTCATGCGCTACTTTCACCGTGTTAACGTGGCTGTAATATAATAATTTGTTAAAAAATATGACTGTATTTCAATATGCAGCCACTGTGAACTTTGTAAGTCTCCGGTAATATTTTCACAGAATATCTATATACCTTAAATCATCTTTATGTCGAAATACAATATTTAGCCTATCTTACACTCACTGGACTTATGGGGATACGGGTAATCTTTCTTTGTTCCTAGCCGATAAAACGGTGTTGAACCTCGGGTTAGTGGCATCCGAACGAGACTGCCGGTGGCCCGTAGACTCCGTGCTAACCCCGAACAGATACCCTAACACCAAGAAACTTCTACCTAGCCAAGCTTAACTAAAGTCATAATGTTACTCCTGCTACTACCAAATGTAAATGCATAATTAAAGACTAAATATTGTATTTCGACTTGTATAAAGATATTCTGTAATTAATACAATTTACTGGAGACCATAAAGTCCACGTAGGCCACATATTGTAATATAGCTATATTTAACAAACAATTAAATTATCAACTTACTAAAAGGAACCTTACAAATGTATAGAAAATGTCGTTCTTAATGTTATCCCGCTGAAAGTGGTATCATCGAAGAACTTGCACCTAGTTGCGATGCCACGTACGCTTTTCTGATATAAATTTATATTTTAGTGTTTGTTCAAGTTTTCGTGTGTAAAAGTATGGGTTTTTGCTCAAAAATGTTTTTTTTAGAAATATATTGTTTTAATATATTATATATATATAAATATATTATGTAATATACTTAGGTATATTTCATAATATAATTATATTATATAATTGATAAGTTGCAAGTACTTATTATACCAAAATTAGTGTTATGACCTATGAAAACACTTTGTGTGACTCTTTTCGATATAATTATTAAAATAAATATAGTTTTTAATATATAAGATAATGTAGAGAGTATAGAAAGAATGTGTAATGTTAACACAAATATTAAGGGTTTAATTAAATTAAATTTGAACTCCTTGTATACTAACTAACTAACTACTGCTAAATTTATACAATCAATATACTGAAAGAAACTTTGACTAACCATTAAACTATTTGATGACACTATTGATTATTTCCATCGCACACATTTGTCTCCATTGTCATTTCCTCATCATTTGTCAGTAACATCATAATTCTTCCATAACCTGATGTACAAAATAAATTTTATTAGCACTAATCGAAATTATTACAGTATTATAATTCGATAGAAACAATTTATATAAGTTACACATACAATTAATTTGCGACTAAAAATAATTATGACAAAAAATATGAGGGTTCTTTATTTATTGAACGAAACATTCGGTGTAAAGGATTGTTAAGGCGAGAATGAAGTATAATGTCAAGAAATAAAGAAATTGTGGCATAAGAAAGGAATCTATTTTATACACATTTTATTCTTGATGATGTTTGGCCAGATACGGATTTCAAATAACAGTGCCATACTACAATATAGACCAATATACATTTAAACAATTTCATAACATGTTTTTGAACAAAGTAATTTATATTAACTAAATGATATTTTAATATATTTACAAGATTTAAAAGGGCTATGAGTTGATAAACTTCCTTATGTTTTTCGCCATTTTTAAAAAAAAATCATGTAACCTATGAATTACAGATAGAATTTTTTTAATAATTCGAGTATTTTTTTATAACTTTTATAGATATCTCCTATTGGCAAGACACAATTGTTAGCAAAAAGTAATCATAAAATAATAGATAAATGAGTATAAAAAATTTAGTAATATTCAGGAACATTCGGTATACAAATTATATAAATATATAATATGATCTCTGAAAATATATTCATATTTTAGAATTACCACAGTTAGTATAAAATATTGATGGATATCCAAGACGCATATTTACTGTACCAACAACAACTGTATCATAGAGATTAAAATAGTGTATTCAGTGGGTTAAGTGGGAGAACGGTGTCCCTTTCTTAACTTAGCATAAGATTAGCATCCCCTTTAGTTTAAATTCCGGGTGGACGGTTAAAATAATTTTTAACCATAAAAATTATGTATAAATTCATTAAAAGTAAAAAAAAAACAATATTTGGTGTAAAGGTAATACAAAAATGTTAATGAATGATGATTTAGATGAACCACGTTTTTTTAATATGACCGTACTGACTAAAATAGGTGTATTTTAAGGTAGACTGCATTTTTTATTTTCATGATCTATTCATATAATTTTATTAGTTTTATAATATTATTAAGGTATGTATATTTATTAATAGGATGCTACACACCTGATATTTTAATGGGTTTTGTATAATCAATTTTTATGAAATTTAGAATGAAATTAAAATCCATGAGTATATAAAATTTGAATACATTTTTAGAGTAGGTACTTTAAAATTGGTCTTGTATCAATATCATTGTCGTGTACCTAACCATGACATTTGTTAAAAAATATGTTTATTAAGGTTCTCATTTTTATCTACTTGAAAATATTGTAGAAAGATAAAATAAAAATAAATTATAAAGAATAAAATTGAACGATTGATGATTTGTCGTTAGATAATATTGTTAGCTTTATTTATTTATTTTTTGTTTCATTAGAAACATGTTTGTAAATTGATTAAAAAAAAGTACTAATGAAAGTTTTTCATTAAAACATTTTTGGTGTGGCGTCCTCTTAAGGCTGAATTTGATGTTTTTTTGTCATATAATTTTATACTTGTCATATTATATATTATTATGAATACTAGAGTATAGTACCAATAGATCTATAATGTTCATTTGAATGTTAAGATAGAATTTGATGTTTTATACAAAATATTATAAAAGAAATAAAAAAAGTTTAAAAAATGGTATTTAGTTATAAAAAACTATTTCGGTAAAAACCAAAAATGTATTATGTATATAATAGTTACATATAATTTTTAATGACAATTAGTTTTTTAATATTCTTATTTAAGAGACTCTTAGTGTTTAAAAAATGTCAGAGCAAAATTTATTAAGGTTTAACGGTTCAAAGGACTTTTTTTTTGCATTAGCATTAATCCCCTTTCAATTATTTTCCATTTTAACCACTGATTGTATCTATGTAAAACTTCTAGATATTTTACTGCGTTCAATTCTGTGTGGTAAATTTTATATATCATTATGTAAATATGTAATATAAAAAATTCTTATCTGCAGTTCATACATTTTAAAAGGTTATTTTTTAAAATTTTACGTACAGTTTTTTATTATTATTAATAAATTTTATTTATACAATTATTGTATCCAAACATCTTTTTATCTACCACAAAATAACATTTAACTATGAGAACTACTATAAAAGAAATTATAGTTAATTTAAATATAAAAAAGAAATTATCGTGTGGTTTAATTATTTGATTTCCTGATCAGTATAATTATAAGTTATTTCTACACTTTGGTAGAAGAAAGCATAAATCATATTCCATATTCGTTGTGTTTAACAATAATGTAGGTATAACTAATTAATATTTGTTATTTTAAAAACAATTATAAATGAAGGAATATTATATATGATGCATCAGCAAAATATATGAAAATCAAAAAATACATTTGAAGAATTTTAGTGCGCGGGTATTAACTTAGATATTTTAATAAAATACAAAAAATCAATTTTGTATATTCACCTATAAATATTATTAATTAAAATACACTTGAGAACTTGTGAGTTATACTACAAATTATTATTATACACCCACAAAATCACAAAATTAGTTCACTTTTAAGTCTTAACTACGTATATGTATTTTAACAAATATGTTGTTTCGATTGGAATATCGATGGAAAAATCCACAACTGACCATATGTTTATGCTAAGACAATTAATAGAAAAGCATTACGAGTACAATAAACTACTAAACTTATTATTTATTTATTTTAAGTAGACGTACGATTCCATCAAAAGGAAATCACTATGGAAAATTATGGAAAGATTCGGAATACCGTTAGAGTTATTCAAAATGGTGAGAGCGTACACTGATGGATCGAGATATAAAATCATTATTAATGATTATATAAAAATATAAAAATTATATTAATCATCAAGAATTTGATGTGACAGTAGGACTAAAACGAGGAGATGCTCTGTCACTTTTTATATTTTGTAACATTACTCTGGATGAAGTTCTCAGAAAAGTTCAAAAGACATTGAAACCTATTTCAAAAATAGGGATGGATCAAATATTGAAAAATGTTGATTACTATGTATATGTAGAAAAAATTAATTATAAAAATTAAAAAATTTAATGTTATATATATTCTTATATCCTCTATTTAAATAAATAAACCAAGATGAGATTTAAGGTCATCCGTTCAAAATATTTAGTGTTATAATTAAATTTTAACTCTCTGTATACTAACTAACTATACTGCTAAATGTATAAATCAATATACTGAAAGAAACTTTGACTAACCGTTAAACCATTTGATGACACTATTGAGTATTTCCATGAAATGCAGAAAAAAATCGATGAAATCGGTATTCACATTTGTCTCCATTCCGAATTGTCATTTCCATATCATTCATCAGCAATGTCATCATTCTTCCATTACCTGATGCATAATATTAATTTGTTTATTTTATTAACACCAATAGGCAATTTTGTAAGTAAATATACATAATATAAATAATTACATTATTATAATAAGATAGAAACAACTTATATACAATTAATATACATTATAAATAAAATTAACTTTGTTTACAAAAATGTAGATTTAAATTGATTTTCCTTAAAATTGTCTCTCTTTATGTTTTTTTTTTAAAATTTATTTTAATATTCCTCCCCAGGCTCCTCATTTATAATTTTTTTTTTTTATAAACATATAAAAACCAGTGCTGTTTTACATAGCAATCCCGTGCCCATGCCCAAACGTCAACATTTTCTAAAAATAAAATTTATATATTATTTTATTTTAATAAAAATTCATCTTTTTCAATATTCACTTGTTTATAATAAATTAAAATAGAAGAAAAATTCTGGACTACCTGAGAGGATGCTACACCAATTATTTTAGTAAATACATTTCTACGAATAACAAACAAAATGACTTCTTCAGAGGACACTATACCATCAATTTTCAAGGGATTCTGTGTGGATATTTTTTAAAAACTGTTTTGAATAATGAAAATTTAACAATTAAAAAATTAAAAAAAAAAAACACTTTATTTTTGTGTGATCAGGACATTTGTTCGAAATTACTTGTGGATTTCTGATAAGTTTGATCAAAAATTATGATAAAAGAGAAATAATTACACTAAGTAATATATGAAAACTTAAACTAAGACAGAGCATATAGTTATATTTAATAAATAATAAGTATATTTAATCATCTAAAATTCTAGATCGAAAATGTCTAATATTCTAATTTTCAAACTTAAAAAAATATATGAAAAGATTAATTTAAACTAAAAAAAAAAACTACAGAAATTTATAGTATAAATAGTATAAAATAGTATAAAATTTTCAAATTTATAGTAATCCATATTTTGGAGACGATATTATAGGGATTTTTCAAAAATATAAATTACCTAACAAAGAAGTTACAGCAATTTAAAAGAAGGATTTTTGAAAATTCTAAATTGTGCTATAGAATAAGAGATATATATAAAATGATACAAAACATATCAGATCATAATCAAAATGTTGTCTTTTAAATATTTCATAATAAGTGTTTTTTCAACTCTAAAACCATTAAAAAAAGCCTTTTTGTTTGTATTTCATAAACATATTTTTTAATGAATGTCATGATTACACAACAATAAAGTTATACAGATATGTGGCTATTTTTGAATTATTAGATTTTAATTTTTCATGGATTTTCATAGAAATTGTTTATACAAAATCCCTTAAAATTGGCCACACTGATAATACTAGCTCTTTATAATGTACTAAACTTTACATTTTTTTGGACAATCCATAAAATATGATATTTTATTAGCACCCACATTTCAGAAAAATATACAACCAACTATACCACTGCAGATTATTATTCCATTTGTATATATTTATAATCACAAATTTAATATGCTTACACCCACCTAAAGGCCAAAATCAAAAAAATTTACTTTTACACACATATGTAATTGCTATGTCAACATAGCAATTAGGAATGTAAAAAGAATCTTTGTACTTTGATTCTAGTGACATGGGACCCAAAATCTTATGCCAACCAGTAATAGAAGAATATAATAAATAATCAGAGCAATTTTTATTGTTCATAATTAAATAAAATAATATGTATTTGAAGATTTGACCAGAAATAATGTAGGTGTAAATTTTAGAATCTTACCTATATAAGACGCTACTTCAGGGACAAAATAATAAAGAAACGTTAGATAAAAAATGTTTTAAAAACATCATAATTTTCACCCTTTCCAATGTACCCTAATTAACTATAAACTTTTGTTTTTTAAATCGCAATTCTTATTAGTTTTATTTTAAAAATGTATTCAGATGTTTCTAAAATTAATTTTATAAGGACTGTAAGTTAGCTGTTTATAAGAGAGAATACATATTTTTTTAATACCAATAGCTATCAGTAGATACCTATTTCAATAAACAATAATGAACTACACATTCATCTAATAACGTGTGATAAATTGAATAATAAGTAAACAAGATATTGTGTAATATGTGAAAATTGACACAATATGACAAAATATTATCTAACATTGTATAGTGTTAAATAATATTGCTTATTATATTTTAGTACCTGCAAATAGCAACTAGTTTTAAAAAAAAATGACAATAACTCATGTAAATGAAGTTTATAGTTAATTATGATATATAATTATTAAAATATTTATATAAGTATTTAAGTTTAAAAATGTATAAAATACATTTTTCAATATCTCAATGGAAATACATTTTTAAATAATGAGCGTTGTATTAATATTGTTAAAAGAATCATCTTATTTAATAGACTTCAATCTGAATTCGATCTAATTTTCTTAGTTGTACAGTCTTTTCACATTTGTATCCAAAAAAAAATTTTGTGTTATATTTTATTAATAATACCTACGTTACTTGAACAATATAATAAAAGAAAACTTATTGTACAATAAAATATAAATAAATATCCAAACTACCTAATAATATTTGTAATACTGAAATTAACTTCACTTTCTATTTTAAATATTCTACAGTTATTTTTTTATTTGAAAAATATACAAAATCTGGGATTTATTATTTCTTTCTTATTAACATCTTTCCAATATTAGAAATAATGAATTAATTATCGACTATCAAGTATAAAACCTTTAATATTAACAGTGGCGTATTTTCAACATTTTCCTGGAGGGGTGGTCCAAAATACATAAAGTCCAATACCTAATTTATATAACCATTATATATTTTACTATATTTAGAGACAAAAAAGATTAATTGACAAAGGACTACTGTTAGATTGTTGGTAAAAGAGAAGGGTTCCTAAGTCCGTGCACTATTTTAGGTATTGTAAATAATACTTATTTAAAATATTTCATTTAAATTTGAACTTTTAGAAAATTTTAGCATTAAATCCACTTAATTTTGATATTTTTTGAATATTTATGTAAAGTATTTTACAATACATGGAAAAAATGTGATCATTAAACATGAAAAAAATGAGTGACAAAATAATTTTTTTAACATTAGGTACATATTTTTCTAATTTTTTAACAGTAATATAAAAAAACTGTGCAGTAAACGGTGGTTTTTATTTTTAGAAGATATTTATTTAAAAACTAAAAATATTTTTGTTTATTATTATTTAGGCATAAGTTAACCTGACGAAAAGGTTAACCGTTTTTGATAGAAATACTACATAAAAGAAGACTACAGGATAGATCATGAGAGTTGTAGAATATATAATATTAAAACATTTATTTGATATACTTTTAACTTTTAATTGATAATTTAGGAAATTATTCCTACTCCTAGCTTATAGTAACTACAACATTAAAACTAAAAGAAGAATATAATACCACTAACCATTTGACAACACTATTGAGTATTTCGACCATGATGCGTTTTCAAATTTTCTCCATAGCATTGACATTTTCTCAAGAGATTGAACTTAACGCCTTCAATCTCCCAATATCACTATAAATAAATATATTTTCAATCGTAGTATAATATAAATGTTATAATAATAATTTACGTGAAAAACAAAATGGGGTATACGGGATTGAATACATAATATTATATCAAATGTGCTTGGGTAAAATGAAAAAAGTCCATTTTAACAATTTTTTTTATTGCAAATATTGTAAAATTTAATAATCTACATTGATTGGCATGAGAAAACCACAAACATTGTAGGTTCATTAGCAAAAATATTAAAAATCAATTTTACTTTATATATATATAATTGTGTATATTATGTATTTATACATACATATTCAAATGATAAGTATATAACTGACTTATATGAAAAATGAATTCAAAAATATATCCAAAAAATGACTTCATATATTATAGGCATGCAGGGTTGGGCAAGATACTGTAAATAATATATCTTGATGCATGATATATTAATTTTGGGTATCTTGATACAAGATACAAGTTATCAAAGATACCTGCATAAAAGATGCAAGATACTTTTAAAAATATAAATATTATTTTATAATAAAATTTATAATATATAATATATATTATGTTAAATATTTCTCGAAATAATATTATTAATAATAATATACATATAAAATGTATTATATTATAGAATTATATAAATAAAAATATACATATATTATATGTAATGTGTATAATGTAAATAGCTACATGGGTATCAAAATATTTTATATGAGAGTGAAATAAATTTATGTTTGAAATATTATAAAATAATAATAATAGGTAATATTATATAATATTTCAGTGACAAGTACTCAAGTTTATTTCATATTTTATTATAAAATTACATTGTATATTTCTGATGTAACGGTAAAATGAAATTCAAGCGTGAAAATCTACAATAATTTAATCACGAGTTGGCATCAATATTAACAAACAATAATCTTCTTCTCCTTCGCCTTCTCTCCCAACCATTTGGGGTCGGCCACCCTGGTACCATACTTCCACTTAACTCTATCTCCCGCATCTATTCTTCACTTACTCCCACCTTCCTCATATCACTCACCATAACATCCCTCCATCTCTTTTTCGGTCTTCCCCTTCCCCTTTTACCAACAACATGCATTTCCCTTACTAATCTTACTGCCTCAGTCTCTTCCCTCCTTAATACATGCCCGAGCTATCTTAATCTATTCTCTCTCATTTTGTCTACTATCGAAGCTACCCCTATACTAC
>JAIPRL010010482.1:0-15396 GCA_025469235.1 Pemphigus obesinymphae
TAACATTACACTTATCTACTACCACAATTTATAAATATAATATATATAACTCACGACACACCCATATGACTGCAGTTCATGCCCGTTTTTCGGTATAATCGACTATCGAGTGCGTTATCGAGTGAGCCATAATCACTTTTTCGAATCCTAGATGACTTGTATTATATATATAATTATATATATATATTATATATATAATATTATATTATATTAAGTAGGTACCTACCTACCTTTTAATTTTAAATTTAAATGAAAATAAAATTTAAAAAATAATTTTTTGTCGTTATTTTCATTTTTGGTAGGTACTAGAAATTATTTTTAATTTTTTAATAGAACTAGTTGATATTTTACTATTATAGATTGGGTCATGGGGGGGTTCAACCCCCCCCCCATGAATACGCCACTGGAATAAAAACAACAATAATACTTATAATTAATACGAGAATTATTATAAAATATATATAAGTACCCATAAGTAGTTGATTCGTATACAATATATTTTATGTTAAATATTTTTAATAATAATGTGTTTCGACAATCTGATGAATACATAATTAATAATTATTAACATTTCCGAAAAGGCATATCTTCTACTTATTATTTAAGTTTCAAATACAATTTCAAGATAATGTGGATCTTTTAATACAAAATGTCATAAAACACTTCTTTCAACACATTCAAATATATTTATATTCATTAATATTGTAAAACAATTACGAACAAATACTTATATTTTAATTTAAAATATGGATACAACGAAATCTTCAATTACTATCATTATAATATATTGGTGTGGTTAAAAATAAGTGTTTATGTTGTTAGTGTCAATGTATATATGTAGATACCTACTTATCAAACAATTATAAAAATTTATACTGCCTTAAGTTAATATAATAATACTATGTTATTATGTATATTATCTTGACTTAAATTAGTAAAGACAGTCCTATAATTTATAATCATGTAAGTGTGAAAGGAAATGAGTGTGTACTGACATCAAATCAATGAAAAAATTTTCAATTGGTATATCATAACTCTATAGTCTTGAATAATATCACTTAATTTTAAGATAATCGACTGTCATTTCAACATATTTGTTTACCCAAGTGCAATTCAAAATTTTACTTTTTTTATTGGACTAAAATAAGTGCAATCATATATTGCCCTACAAATATGTCATTAATTAATCGCCTAGATGTAAGGTTATTTCAAACATTATAACTTAATATAGGGTTGTATTTTATTATATAGTATGCTTATTAGTATTTTTTTTTTTTTTTTTATCTTTTGTGGATATTGACCCCCTGATATTGTAATAAACAAAAAAAACAAGTAATAATTGCAATTTAGAAATAATGATATTTTTTTGTATATTTAAATAATTATTTTAATCATCAAAACCCATTATTAGAGTACAGAATGTAGTTTAAATTTTTTAAATGATTCCACGTTTTACTACTATGTTAATAAATTATAATACGTGCAAATGAATTGTTGACGATGTAGTTCTTTGAGCTTGCAGAAATAGCTAAATAATAGTATTCAAAGAATCTACGGAATCTGCTGAGGCTAATACTTAAAAAACGAGTAGAAATTATAATAAATATACTGGTAAATTTTTTGGAAATTTGTTGCCGACGAACAATAACAAAATGTATTACAAAAAAATAAATCGTATCTCATACAGTATTATGACGGGAGAGTGCTTTGCTTTTGTACCCTACTAATAATTGCGCTATATGATGTAGGTATGTATACGCAATGCCGAATTCAACTGTAAATCGTCATAAAATCTATACGAAGACTTAGGACTTAGAAGTTTAGATTAATTCAAAGATCTTTTTTTAAACAAAAGTCGTGAAACTTTAACGCTATTAATGTATTAACGGGGATTTCTCGCAATTTCAACTGTACACTTATAACAATAATAATAATAATAATAATATGGACTTTTAGACCGGTAACTCTTCATGAGAGCGAAAAATAATACTTATCGCTGCTGTTATTCGATGTTATACGACTATTGTTGTAGAGAGCAACAATCCAAAATGTATACGTGTGTACAGTCGTATATATATATATATACTTGCTTAAGACGAGTATACGCAGTTAGTTTTCATTATGACGGACAAATCGCCTCATAAACGTTTGATATTATTACGGTGTCGTAATTTTACGCGAAAAAAAAAAAAATATAAAAAAAGAAGCACTAAGGGAATGAAAAAAAAAAAGAAAGTACAGTAAAAATATTTGTACGCTTATATACCTATATGTATATACCTATATATATATATATACGTATTCTCGGGCAATACGAAAGTGTTATGATGCACGATAAACTGTATGTTTGCAGTAAAAAAACTCGTAAAGTTTTTATGAGGAAATTTGACACGCTGATCTTTTGTCACCATATTTTGTTATATATTCCTAAGAACTAGATTGCAGATTATGAACGTGTTTTTGATGGCACACAACGGTTCACAAATTATGATGATTATATAATATGTACGATTGTAATTTATGAACTGCAGTTATATGCCTACTATTTCGACGGGAAATCGTTTTTAAATGCTCAATAAAATGTTTTATAATCCCGCACGTTCTAAAACACAAAACGCACGATATAATAGCCGTTTGAATACGTCTATTACTGACTTTTCTATTGATTTCAAATGCATCGAATGACTGCGCTTATTCGATTTTTTGTAATACAGAAATATTCGTGTCTTATAGAATCATGCGCTAATCGTGATTGGATAACATTTACTGACGATCATTGATTTCTGTCCATTGTTCACAGATAACACAAACGTGATATACCAGTAACCTTGTTTATAATTCAAAAATTTGATATTTATTCGTTCATAATTTCTCGTGTACACTCGCAATACTAGATACAAGAAGCGATATGTCATATTTGATATGACACTGTCCGAAAACTCAATAAAATATGGTTATCACGACGAAAAACTAATCGTTATCGTCTACATTTCATTAGTATCAAAATAACAATGATAATACTACCTTAGAAATACATGATTAATAAAATAAAGACAATATAACCATTCACTATACTACTGTATCTACTTAGAATCGGATCTTGTTGAGACCAATAGATTATATTGAAGTATCGTACGCTGTAGTGACTAATGTTAATGTATATCATATTAGTTCTATTATAACTTTGAAGAAATAATTATCTCAAACCAATTTGTCCAAAAACTAAATAATCGAAACTGCATTATTACATTTTTGTTTTTAATCACTGTACTGTTTGTATAAACCCTATTCTATGCAGTACGAACTATGCATATCTTTATATTTTACAATTATATATAATTATATTTTCCACAATTACGAAATTCTATGATCTTATATAAATTAATAAAAATCATTCTCCTAAAAATATTATCATTACTTTTATTTACGTAACTGTATTTCACAATTTATGTATTTATGTTTATATTTAGGTACCTAACGTATATATAATATATATAAATATAAATATGTAATATATATAATATATTTTTTTTATAATAATTAATATCACATCAAATAATTTTAGTCAGTAGGTATATACTATATAGGTAGATATACATTTTTGGAAACTACAGATATGAATACTTATAGTTTTAATGGTCAGAATACTTTTACGTAACGGTACAATAATTATACATATTACAAATAAAACATAATAGTCTATAGTCTTATCCAATGCTGGTCATTAATGAGTTAATAAGTGAACAGTTAAAGTTAATTTTAATTTAACTTAACTTTTATAAGAATTTGATTTTTTATTTTTTTTTTGTTAACTTAACTTATTTTTGATTATAAAAATCAACAACAACTTTTAAACAACAACTTAGTTTTAATTATAACTCAGTTAAGTTAATTTTAAAATAATTGATACATTTAGATTTCATATTGTATGTCTATTATCAAAATGGTTGAATAAAAATAAAATTTTTTTGTTGTTTCTAATAATTAGTATACATAAGAATTATTTATTTCCTGAAAATATAAATAAAACATGGATACTTATATATTATATTATAATTATCTTCTTGTAATATAAATTTAGGAATATATTGGATTTCCCACTAATAAACAATATTTAGGTAGGCACTAATTTGCAATGACCAATTTCCATTTGTTAGAATTTTGAAGAAAATTGTACCTAGGTAACTACTAATCAAACATTTGTATGAACCTATTTGTTGTTAATTTTAATAATAATGATTATAAATGCATTGTAGTATTTTCAATTATATTGTGTTAATGATTTTTAAAAAAATTCAAATGCCTTAAATTAAAAATAACCAAATTTCTAAAAAACAATAGATACTTAATTATACTTGTATATTTCAAATGTTATATTGACTCGTACAAAAATATTTAACTTTAAACTTTTACTATATTTTTTCTATTAACTTATTGTAACTGAGTTAAAAAAAATCATAAACTTGCCCAACATTGTTCTTTTCTTATATATCCTAATAAAAATATTATTATATATTTATATTATACTAGACTCAATACGTTTCCCACGGTATTTTAATTTATACTTCCGTTTCCTATCCTTTAATATATATTATTATAACAATTGTTAGTATAAATATAATTCTTATGTATCACAAAAATTTGGATTGTAAACAATTTTTACATTACATCATAGTTTAAAAATAATATTAATTTAATTGATTAAAAAGCAAGCCAGTAATAGGTGGAACAGGGTTGTAAAAAACAAATTAATTTTAAAAGAAAAAAACCTTTTAAACGTTTAAATCGATGTTTTTTTAATTAATTTTTGTTTTAAATGTTTTTAAAAATTTGAATTTTTTGATTTGAAATTCCGGTGGTCAAAAATGTATGAACCATATATTCTATTTAAAAACCCAAATTCAAAAATAAATTTGGAAAAAAGCTTAAATTAAAATTATAATCTATAATTATATTTATGTAAATGTCAAACTTCATTAATTAGCAATAAAATAAGAAAATTATGAATATAGGTATACCTGTATAGTGTATAGGCACATTCCTAATACTTATATATTCAACAATTAAATTAATTAAATAAATTTAAATACATTTTTGACTCTATATATTACAGTGTTTATATACACGTTTATATAATTTAAATATTACTTATAGCTTTTGGTTTTGGTAAGAAACTATTGTTGAAGTATCTATTCTATTATCTAGTTTAGTATTATATATCTAGTTAATATTCTCATTAGAAGAACAAAAATTGTACTGGTCAAAATTATAAAAAAAACAATTCAAATTGGTTAAAACCTTGAAGAGATATGGAGTACTTACTTCCACTTTCTAGTTATTTTAAATACATTATAGTCTATAATGGCTATATAAATTAATGTTTAATAAATAACGGAAAACAATGCCTAAGGAAAAATAATTTATTATTATGACATTTTGTAGTAATTTGTAAATAGGTACCTATTTTAATTATTACTACCGGTTTCAGTAAAAAGCCATCGCAGAGATTATAATATGTTAAATTAAATTATATAATATACTATTTAATAGTGTAATGAGTAAAATATTATAAATAAAATTAATTAATTTATAAAATGATTTATTAATAAAGTTCTGAAGAATTTAGAAGATAGATGGATAGATTATTTAACATTAAAAAAAAAGATAAGTAATATACTAAAACGAAAAGGAAATTCAATAGGTACCTATACCTATAGCTACCTAAATATATTAATAACAAATATTTAACACATGAATGGCTTAATTTGTTATCTATTAAATTAGTCAAGGAGTAGCAGATATCTTAAAACAATTTTTACAAATCTTAAAAATATATTGTTATTTAAAAATATTTTGAATTCAATATCAATAAAAATCTTTAATTTTATTTTCCCGAAAGTTGAAAAAAATTGCATAGTGGGTAATCTGCCTTTGTACTGTAGAAATAAAATATTGGTTCAGACCAACCTTCCAGTCAATAAATTATTTTGTAATCTTGGTACTAGTTAGACCCGTTTGTGCCGGGCTGGGATTTGCTCTTTACAATTATAATTGGATCGGGCCAGACGTTAATATTTAAAATATGTTATGGGTCAAATATTTCACAAAAATATGCGATCCTGAGCTATTATATAAATTTTAAATCCAATATAGGTCATGCCAGATTTAAACATTTTAAATTCATCACCGGTCGAGTTTTTAAATTTTATTCATTTTCTATAATAATAAAATTATAAATAAAGCTTTATTATAACATAATGGAAATTTGTTTATTACTCGTTTTTGTTTCGGTTGCACAAAACAAATATGCAAATTCAGCCCATTGCCCTAATAAAATCATAACTGTTTTTCTTAGAAAATCAGTTTTAAAAATATATCGACACCAATGAGTTTTAAAAATCATTTCGTGCCGAATCAGCCTTTTATATTCAAACAAAAAAAAAAATTGGTTGGAGCTTCCAAAATCATTAAGTATTAGGCCGAAATGGACTTCTAAATAAAAAATCTAGAACAGGCCGAGCATATAGAAAAATATTTTAAAACTCGGTCGGGCCAAGCCTTCTAATGTTGACAAAATGAATAGGACCGAGTCGTAAAACCAAAATGGCAGGGCCAGACCGAGCCAGAAAATGCAGCTCGTAATTGTCCTTTACTTCGTAAATTTACAAAATATCATCTCAAAAAAATTGCAGAAGCAGCATATGAACCATCTGCTGCAGCCGTGCCCACGCCTATGGATGGTAGTAGGTAGTAGACTTATATAGAATACTAGCTGGTGGTGAATGTATTGAATTTGAAAACAATAATAAATGATTTTTTTCGATAAAACGGTTCGGAAAGAGTCTAGGTGTACTACCTATTATTTTTGGAATACTTTTTGTTTACGGCCATCTTCTTTTCGTATCTATATAATTTTAACCCAAAAAATAATTAGTCAAGTTAGTAGATTCGGTCAGACGGACTTAGTTTGAAAGTTAAGGGCTCTTGAAGTTTACGAATTTACCGTTTATATAGGCGCGCAGTGGCGCAACCGGTGGGGGGGGGTCGGGGGTTTCAATCTCCCTCCCGAAATATTTTCTTTCATTATATGTAAGATGTAGAAATATTGGCTTAAATAATAAATAGTTTATTTTATGTGCATGATAATAATTACACCAATTGAAAATGTTATAATAATTGAATTACTGATAACTGATAACTGATAAGTGAATATAATTGATATGATATAAACTCACATTTACTCAGCGAGTTACAACCGTGGTTTAAATTTATTAATAAATTATTTAAATATTATACAAAATGATGATGTAAATTTTAATGTGTATGATATTTGGAGCACATATATTAATATAATGTAGGTGTATAGTATGTTCCTATTATATAGGATTTATTCATATTATCTAGTGTACCTATATACGTATAAATTGTAACCCCCCACCCCACAAAAAAAAAAAAAATATATATATATTTCCTCATTGCGCCACTGTAAGCCTGGTTCATCAATACATTTAAATAAAAATGTTGTTCCAAATATTCAGGTAGACTGGTAATTCCCATCGTGGAATTTTAGCAAAAAAATTAAAAGAAAAATACGGAGACAATAATTGTGTTATCAGAGTTTTTACTTCCATGAAAACAAGTACCTAGCCCAATGGTCACGACAATATTAATCTGACAAAATTACAGTTTGAAATATTTAAATAAGTTTCGGATAGAATTATGGTTGTTCACAACTAGAGACTAGGAGGGGTATTATTATCGCTACGCTCACTCAGACATTTTAAATCGAATTTCAATCGAATATATTCCGTGGAAAACAACTTTGGGTAAGTAATAAAACAGAGTAAATACGTTTGGAATGGAAATTTTTAATTGGAACTAGACTACGAAATTACAGCCTAAAGTACGAGAGTATGTAAAAACGTCAAACTTTAAAGTGATATAACATCAAAAGTAAGTCCGACCAACAAATTATGACTTCACGATTATTTTTTAAATAACGTATCTACTCATTAAGTAGACACGAAAAAAATATTTAAATAAAAAGGGTTGACTAAAAATATACCAGCTTATTTTCAACTTTACTATTTTTATTTACCTACCTAATATTTTTACCTTAAGATTTAAGAAAACTACCTACTGGGAAAATAAAAATTTACTTTTTAAAATACCAAATAGGTACATTAAATTTCTTAACATAAAGATTTTTAACAGCAATTTTCTTTTAGACTCCATTTACTCAAAAACGTGTAAAGAATACATGAAAAAATATATAATATATACCTACAGGTCGGCAACCATGACAAATTTATTTGTTATTTTTAAATTTTTAAACAATTTTGTTAAAGGAATTTGGAGCGGTTTATTTCTAAGTTGAGTGTAGGGAATTCAATATAATGATTGGAAAAAAGGCGTTTTAGTATGTTAATTGTAATTATTGAAAACATTTTTAAATGGGTATATGAATTATGAAAGGTGAAAAATTGTGGAACGGAAAATAAGATACTTTAAATAATCTCATTTTAATTTTAAAAACTAATTTGAATTCGTTAATGCTTTTTCTATGTTCTGCAGGAGTAATTTTTCTAATACAATTTTTTACTTCTTTAATGTGATTTGTCTACTTTTTCAAATTAAACATTTAAATTAGATTCAAAATATGAAAAAATAAAATAAAACTGATAAACGAATTCAAGTTAGTTTACAAAATTTAAATTGGACTACTGAAAGTGTGCTTATTTAATATTTACTATTTGCTTATAAGTTCAAAGCCTGGAGAAAATAACAATTTTCAACCAACTTAATAATGATGTAGATGTTCATTAAATTTACAAAAATACTGAGAAAATTAAAAATTACCCCTATTAACTATTAAGTACTAATTGGAACGAAATTTCTATCGGAAAACTTTATACCCAAAAACTCTTAACTTACTCCTTCTACCTGAAAACGTGTATATATACATATATAATTATGAAATAAATATATATTTTGCTACGCTCAGAATCTAAAATCCGTTTATATCCGTTCTACTGCGAGATCAGGTTTTTATTGATTACATCCTTCCACGAAGACGGATTGTTCTCAAAATGTTACTAAAACCTGCAAAAATATTATATGGTAAATTTCATATCGATCCATTAAACGATGTGGATTTTTATATAATAATAAATAATACTATATAATAAAAAAAAATGTTTAAATTTATATTATATATTACGATTTAAGATATAAATTATAATAAATAAAAAATATTTTCTTATAATATAATAGATTATTATATAATATATTATACCATCAAAGATTTATGAAGGGATAATGTGATACACTCGTTAAATAACGTTTAAAATTAATTCTATTGCATATAAACCCATTTAAATTTTTAATAAGTATTTAAAATTCCATCAACTACGAGTTAAAATTAAAAGGCCACTTGTAGCTATACATAAATTCAATCAAAAAGATTATAATAAACTATCACAATAAATGAATATCTATAATTTAAAATTAAAATATAAATTAACTCGAAAAATGTAATAGTTTTATAAAAATAAAAATATATTTATAATAAAAAATAATATATAAAAAAGAACATGTGTCGAGAGTATTTAAAAAATAATTATTAGTACAACAACTAGTTTTGACCACAAGTCATCAACAGGTAATAATTTATTCATTTTTAAATATTAAATATTGAAAAAAAAAAAATGATTAAATTATTGATTATATTAAAAGTAATAAATTTAATATAGCTGCATTTGATATAAAAATCATTATATAGCTGATTTGAAACGAATCAAAATTCTTCCTGCGTAATTTAAGCTATTTATATGCATGTTTGTTTGAAACATTTGTACATAAAATGCAAGAAAAATACACTTTTGAAAATTTGGTCTTATAGCTGGTTTTGATACTAGGTGCAAAGAGAAATGCCATGATGTGGAGTGTTAAACTTTGGATCCGAATAACTTAATTTCATGGTTATCAGGATCAATATTGATCATATGGCCCTGACGGCATATCTGCTCATCTCCTTGACAATTGCCATTATTCAATCAAGTATCATATTTTTTTACTATTCTGTCGCTCCCTTGATGAAGAAATTTTTCCATATGTTTGAACAATTTGTTCAGTAACTTGTGTTCTCAAATCCGGTATTCCTTTTAATGTTAGCAATTATATTTTAATTAAATGAATAAAAAGGCAAAACTCCTTTAATTCTCTGATGACATAACAATTGTTTTAATGATTGATTATCTTGACAGCTGTAACCATACCCTTCAGTCAGAATTGGTCATTTTTTTCATGGGTTTGAGAATATTTAATTTTAGATAAGTTTAATATCATGATCTTTTCCAGAAGTCATACTCCAATCCTTCAATCATACCACTTAAACGGTACTCCTATTCAGTTTGGGTTTCTTTTTAAATATCTCAGAATTTTTTATTCTCTATTATTGTGCTTTGAATACCATATTTTATTGGTATTATTATATACATTATTTGTATATGTTCACTATTTGTAGAGATGATGCCCTTTTTCATATTCTGTGCCACTCCTCACTAATATTTAAAATATTTAAAATGTGGTTAATTGAAGTAATTTTTTCATGTTGTCCGTTATTTCGTTATTTGTATGTACATAATATAATATATAGAGCATAAGTCTAACAACCATCGTATCCTAGAACATGTTTGCCTAGTTTCAAATTATTGAAAATGATGTACGAATTTTTCTTGTTATTTAATATTTAATATTTAAAAGATATTTGTTTATTATATAATATGTTTATGATATTTGGTTTTCCAATTATTTGATATATTCGACAATGTCGTTTTAATGATAAATAATTACTATTTTTAAACTCTAAGAATATTAATTGGTTTGTTATTGTTCAATTTTATTTATCTAAACTAGCAGCTAGTCTTGGTGTTTTAATATTGAAAGGTTAAAAAATATATGAATTGATGTTTTAATATCCATGAGATATTTGGTTTATAAATTATATTATTTACAAATAAATCATACGATTTTTTTAGTTTGACACGTATTGCTTCGTCTATTTGGGTATTTAAGTATGATAAAAGGGGTACTGCATTTCAATATACAGATTTTTTATCAGCTACGATTTCTTTATCCATTTTTAAGTTGGTGGAAATATAGTGAGCTAACGAATAAGAGGGGCGTACTTTAAATAAGTCTATGATTTATTTCGGATTTATTCCTTTACAGTGTTCATATTTGAATTATTGTGATCATTAAAATTTGTTATTATTATAAAGCATTATTTTACCGTAAAAAACTGTTTTACGAGAAAAATAATTTCTCCGGCTGTAGTCGTAATTAAGGGGCCACATTTTTACATAGTATTATATACAAAATTATCTGTGATCTATCGTCATTCTTTAAAAAAATATAAAATTTAAAAATGTAGATTTTTACAGATTGCATAACATTAGTTATATTTACGATATCGTAATAGGACGACGATAGAACATGAATAATTTTGCCTACAATATTCTGTAGGACTTTGGTTTCTAAACTATCACTACAGCACGAGAAAATTGTTCTTGTAAAACAATTTTGTTAAAAAAAACACTATTACACAACATTAAAAAAGAAGCTTACTAGCACGGAATTATTTTTAAATTGCTTTTAAAATATACTTAAATATATTTAAATTATTCGATTTTTAATTTTTATAAAGTTGCTTATATAAACCGCTTAAATCGCTAAATCGCATGTAATTTCAATGAAGGACTTTAGTTTTTGAAATTTATATTTGCTTCATGGTTTTCAAGTATAATTGCACAAAATAAATAGTGTTCTAAATATTGAAGTTATGATTAATTAGTTACATTTAATATGTTGAAACCAAATACTGTTAATTAAGGTTCACGTTTATGACATGATATAATTGTATAACTTCTCTTTTAATATTTGAGTACCTATTTGGTATAAAACAATGTTTAATACAATACATATTTGCTCAGTGCTGGATTTGATGGGGAGAGGGGGTGATGTGATGATCATCCCCCTTTGGAGAATTTTATTATTATTTCAGGAGTTAAAAATTGATTTTGAATAAAGATTAGCTTTTTATTTTTTAAATATTCCTATTCACCACCCCCTTAAATAAGCTTCAGATCCGCCCCTGTATAAAGTTATTTTGATTTTCGCATTATTAAAATTAGCACGAATATACGATTCCGGTATGTTATTTATTCTATGGATATAATTATATAATTTGATATAGGTATAATGAAGTGACCTTATATCTTATTATATAATTTACATGTAAATGGATTTTATTTATTTTAATTTTTGTTATAACTACGGCATAATTATTTTGTACGACCATATTTTATATTTTTTTTTTTACATATTTTCAACATTATTATATGGTGTATAATGACATTTTATATACTCAATAAATTTAAATTGTATTTTATTACCCGTTAAAATTGGTCTGCAGAGTGGAATTTTCCATATCATACATACATATCTAGGAATGTTAGTTTTAGTAATATTTTCATATTTATCACATGGTCCGTATCTACTTGTGGCGTAAGAGGTAATCTTACCTATGCGTCTTTGATGATTGTATAATGAATGATTTTCCCTCATTAATATTTACAACTGTTTGTTCGCCGTCTAGTTGTTTACGATATTCCAACGTACACGTAAAGATAATTAAGTTGTCATTTTCTCTTAATAGGTATGTTAAAACTGTACGCAAACCATATTCCATCGACTACATTATTTAGTTAATGATTTAGGTAGAATTTTAGTAATATTATAATAAAGCGAAGGTTGATAAACACATTTATCTTAGTTTTGCGAAGAGTGGATATACTATCTTAGGCCTTCATGCTATGATGTAAGTTAATCTTAAAGGTCATGGACTCGGCAAAGTTTACGGTCATCCCCGCGGGATAAGATGATATACACGACTCAAAGTCCATAACGCAGGGACGACATAGAATAGGTCCCAACACGATGTCCTGCGATTCTTGGGTTAACACAGTATGACTCTTTTTCACAGAAACTTTGAAAGTCCAATTAGCAAGTAAGGATCCATTTATAACTATAGTTTTACTGAACTCAAAAATTACTTAATTTCAGTTGGTCGAAACCATATAAACATTATACATTAAATACAAGATATTCTTAAGAATAAAATTTATTGTTTTGTTCAGACATATACGAGTATATATGTACGAAATGTATTTTGAAAATAAATTCAAATTGATTACCTTTTTTACTACTTTTTCTTATACTATGAAAGGGAAAATGTTTACGTGCCATTAATCTTCAAATAACTGTCGCTAACCGGTGTCGCACGTATCGATCAGTAATTTCTTATATATACGAGTACCTAATAATATTGTATTGTCACCCCCCTTGTTTTCGAAAGTACAAAAGTCGGTAAATAATTTATTGAAAATATTTAAACGTGTGAATCGAATAACGTCACATAAAGTTATTATTAAACTTAAATGTGAGTATTATTAAGAAAATCAATTATTGATATAACCGTAGTTTAATTCGCCGAAAAAATAACAGAAATTAAAATAACTAATCAAATAAAGTATATACAAAAATACCAATACATATATTTTAGTTTCGAAAACATAATAAGCAATTTCAATTTTATCAAAAAGCTATAATAGTATTGCCTAACACAAATATGCGTTCGAAATAGAGATTTTAATTTTATCATCGCAACAACAGTTTTGATACTTCAGAATTTATTTGTATTGTACCTATAAACCAGCTATAAATTAGTTTCATAATATATTCAAGAATAATCATGATGTTTTTATAGGTGTTGCATTTTCTAAGTAAAATTATACTTAATAAAATAAAAACTAAAAATTAAATATTCACTCTTAAGATTGTACTTATATATTATTATTGTGTAGAAAAAAAAACAAACGCTTAATCTAGAGAATCTGTATAATGAGGCAGTGATAATTTGTATACTTAAGAAAGAAAAATTATGCATTTTATTAATTCAGAAAGGTGTAAATTTATTCTGAATAATATAAGTTAATAATAATTTAAAATGAAAAAAAAAAGGTCCTTAATTCTCGCACAAAAATCTCGAGGTGAAAAAGTCGTTTTTGTTATATTACTTATATATATAATGTAAAAAAAAAACAACGTAACGTTGTTAAATTACCTAAGAACAAGTAATAACGATGAGCGACTAAATGTAAAGTTATAATAATTTCGTCCGGCCTTTATTCGTTATGTTCACTTTTGTTTAATCGCATTCAATTTACGATACGTCAGTGCATTATCAAACGATACGAACTCGATATAGCATACTATATATATATAGTTATTACCTATCGACACTCGTATAAAACGTATATAAGGGGCCATTATTGTAATATATATGTACCAATATTATTTTTGACGAAAACCGTTTAAACACGCGCGTTTTCGAACGTGTTTGCCATTTAGGGTTGTATTCGTGTATATACGAGGTTAATTGATTAAAATAAAATATTACAATCGAATTCAATGATACGGACCGGGGGAATCGCTTGGAAGTATGGCTGAAATGCTTTTGTGTACGATAAACAAAAGAATATTTTGTATACACTGTTGGAAGTTATATGGAAAAGCAATATTCAGCGATTCGCTCCCTTTACAGAGAAAAAAAAAAAAAAAAAAAACACAAATTTTAATGAAGGTCCTGGCCGGTTGCCGACAATAGTACCCCGTTATGCACATTATCAAGGTCAAAATATGTTAATACAACACACGTGGAACTCTCATTATACAGCATGTATTATTATGATGATGGTCTCGGGCGTTGGACCGAGCAATCTGTATATTATAAATTACGTTTAAATTGCGCTTCGTCAGTCAAAATATACGAAAACAAAACGAAATCGAACAATGTGTACAAAATTTTATTGCTCACACATTATAATAATAATAATAATAATAATAATAATATGTCTATATAGTAACGTACGAATAACATATAGAGTAACTTTAATTACGTATTACGATCGCCCACGGCACACGATAAAACATATTATAATAATGTACTCGTATTATCAGGCCGTGTAGTATATGACGTATACTCGCCCGTTTCTTTCGTATTGTATTTAACTAATCCGATAAAAATCACACAACAGTGTCATTGTAATAATATTATAAACACAACACGAGTTATTAAACAAATACCAACAGTGGTTGAATTGGAAAAAAAAATAAGGACTGACTCTGAGCCTAGTTAAAAAATCAGTGTTCCGGGACATATTAGAGAAAAAGTAAGCCGTGGAGGACTTCGTCCCCCACACCCCCTATCCAAAGTTTCTTAACCAGGGGACATTTTAAAAAACATTTTAGATTATTATAGAACATGAATGAGTA
>JAIPRL010010483.1:0-15395 GCA_025469235.1 Pemphigus obesinymphae
ATTATTAACTTTTGAGCCAATTTTTTTTTTTATATTTAAGCTCATATAAATGTGTAATAATAAGTTTGTTTAACCGTTTACGTGAATTTGATGAGTTTAACTTAAGCTGAACTATTTTGATAATAATATGAAATCGGAAAAATCGTTTTTTGGCACTCCCGATCAATTGATTTTTTTGCGAATACGACCAGTTAACTATTAGTGGCCGATATCAGTGGCGTACTCACGGGGGAGGGGGAGGGGGACGGTGTCAAATCCCCTCTCATGGTTTTTGAACATTTTTAGCGGAGCGAGGAAGCTAGTGTTTTTACAGTGATGTTTATTTTTTTTTTTCTGCGTACAACTTTTCGACCAGAAGTCATGAACCAATCATCTGTACATGTAACCCCAATTTCCCGTAGAAAATGTTATCTACTTTGTACTTTAAACAGACCATTTTTCTATTTTTTGGCGTTTTTGATAATCGCGGTAGGGAAAACTACCAACAAATTATGTGAAAACGGCCAAAATACGATTTCGTTCTTCTTCGTCTTCTTCGTGTCACCCAGCAGTGTCATATTCTTGTTTTTAGCTAAAACTTAATCAGTTTGAGAACCTCGTCATTTGGTACCCTGAAAAAATCGCCGTTCCTCTAGTACTTTGCGTTTGTTATTCTGCACTATATTAAGTGTTGGTCATCTTGTACCTCTCCACATTCATATTTTGCGGTCTCTCCTACTTTCCACCGCTTAAAGTTCTCCTTTGTTTTTGCAACTTCTACCCGGAGACGATTTAACCATAGTCACATTGGCGGAAATCGGGTTGAATTATTGGAGGGGAGGACTAAGACTAGGAATATAGCAACATAATTACCAACTAAAATTTTTTTGCTCGTTCCGTTCAATAATTAACGTTTCCCAACTTCAATATTGATAAAGGTATAATATATAATTTAACATTACATATTATAAATCACCATTTACGATAGACTTCTAATAAAAGTAACTAATAAATCAAATCATAAATTATTAATATGTAAAATAAATAAATTATAAATTATAGATTAGGAAAAAATAATTTACTGTTTGGAACTTTTTAAAATATAAAAAGTAAAATATCAGTGTGTTTTTTTGTTAGGTATTACTTACATAATTTCTATTCCAGATACCTGTTTATTTTTCATTAGTTTTTCACCTCTCAAATAGGTTTTATACAGAAAGATATTTTATTTTATTTTCCCACATAACATTGAAAATACAGTTTTATCGATAAGTCATTTAGTCATACTTATACTTATACTTATATTTATTTTTATTATAGTTACCTACCTTTAATACTGGCTAGATAGGTCTTGAATTTCGATCCTCTAAATCAATGTATTTGCTGAATCGGAGTCTGTGTGTTTTTCCACATAAACAGTTTCATTAACATTATCATGTTTAATCGATAAACCGAGACAAAAATAGATATTGTGAAAACCAGACATTTTCTTTTTAATAAACAAAATGTTCTTACGTATCCATATATTAAACAGGTACATATATTTAAATACACTTAAATATAATAATTTTTCAAACCATTTTTGAGGGAGCTTGCCAAATTTTTAGAGTGGCTAAGCCCACTCAAGTCACCCCGATTTCCGCCGATGTATGGTCAGCAACCGATGATTTTGTTAAATCGAGATGTATGTATATTACCACAGAAGCTCCGCTCAGAATCGTTTTATGTTTATTCACCATGAGTATACTGTACAATAAGCGAAGTGTTTCCACCCCTACCTACACCCAACGAACGAAGTGCACCTTCTTTTTTATGGATTCTAACATAAATATAAAATAATATTATTTTATTTTAATTTTTTCTTATAATTTAATATATTATATAAAATAAAAATTAATTAATTATAGATTCATTTTACTATATTCCTAAGTATAATAAATTATAATTGTGTATGAATGAACGCAGAAAACCATACGGAAAATGATCAATTATTGGATTGCATTGAATTCATAGTCAAATTTACACAAAATACTATTTTTTTTTATAGCGATTTATCGATTTTTGGGAAAATATCCCCCCCCCCTTATTTCAAAATTCGGAGCTAGTCATTGGTCGATATGATAAAACTATTTTAAATTTTAATTAATATAAGAGCACATAATATTGTACCTAAACGTATAATTAGTATTTCTATGTACTGTAGTGCATACCTCGGGTACTAATAATAGGTATTCACTAAAAATTAGATAAATAACTGGGCTTGAAATAGACATGTTTAGACACACTGTTATGAAAAAATGTTTAAAAAAATAATCCAGTTTATATGAATAGATAAATGATAATAATATTCGTTGACATACGGTTCTTGTTCAGTTAGTGATGGACAGGGGATATTTGTAGAAGACGATTCCGATGGATTTCGCTGGAATTTTTCATGTCAATTCTACTTCAATGGATTTTTGGTAGATTTTGTTCATTGATATCCGTAAAATCTACTGATGTATAGGAAGCTAATATAATATCACGATGAAAATATCATCGGTACGAAAATGTCATAGTAAACTATATTAGTTATTATATACCACATAAACATAAATTAAACTTTTGTGTAATACAGGTTTTTTTTTATAAATTTTTATCAATATTGAGAATCTCATTAATGATAAAATAATGTTTAAAATTAAAACATTCACATTTTGCCCGCCAAATATTAATTACGTCGGTAATTTTACATCCATCGCCCTAATACCACGTAATCGATCAACAATGTTCGATCGACAGACACTGACGATTAACGTGTCATTATCACTGGATCATATATACGAGTATATAGTGCGGTATGCATACTCATTTAAGTTTTCGCATAAGTGATTTCGTCCGTATAATTATTCGTCGTACATAAACTGGTGAAGGGATGATGAAGGACATAGGCGACAGGTTGGGTGGATCCCTTCAGGTTACCGTTGCACCGGTGGTTTTACTACTGTATTTAACTATCCGCTCTGATACGCGTTTTAAAACTATCACGGTTTGTGGTATTTGTATTTCGGTTGCATTATTTGTGTTGTATAAGTCGTCATTATCATTCCGGACGAAATTCCTCTATACGTATGCAAATTGAAATTTTAAAGGGTGGACGAAGGGGAATTTCGAATGTTAAATTAATCGTGTTTCTGACCAAAGTAAAAGATAATTTTCTAGGCCGAGGAAGGGGCTCGCCTTTTATTTAGTTTATAATACTTTCCTAATGTTACTGTTAAAAATATTTCATGTATTATACGTATAGGTACATATTACTTCATGGTTCAGGGTGAGGGGAAATCTGAGGCGTCATTTCAGCTATTTTCCGGATGTGCAAGGTTTTAGACAGGCCTATTTAATATTTTAAACGTATTACAGAGATAACAAATAAAACAATTTAAAATTTATATCATAATGTATGAATAATTTAATATATACACATATAAATTTCATAATTTATAATCGATTGTATTTCTGTTATCATCGATTAATCGTATAATCAAAAATAGTCATAATTTTTGTTTTTTAATAATCGTATAATCAAACATTTTAAAAAATCCTGATTTGAATAAAAATGTATATTATAATATTATTATTTTTAATTAGTAAAAATATTATATATTATTTATGTGCCGAGAGACTCCAAACAGTTAAATATAAAAACATTTATAACAATTAAACTCACAATTATTAGTAACAGTTCACATTAATCTGGTTAAATAGGTATACGTAGGAACGAAGTTCCGCTCTTATTCCATGCTTAAAGAAATATTTATTGTTTCTCAATCATTTAAGATAATAGATAGGTATACCAAGATGCATTCATTAATAATAATAGTAACATTAATGGTGGTGTTTATAACATGAGTATTACTATTAGCATTTATATAGCTAATGAAAAAAACGACGTCAATACACATGCCTAGTTTTATAGTAATTATTTGGTGTACGTTTCAAGTTTCTGGCAATTAATTTTTCTATTTATCACAGTTTGTTTGGTAGTTATAAATATTATATATCTGCACTTGTATAGTCAGTGACTATAACTTGTTTATTTGTTATTTCCTAATTAATAATACATTTTCTTAATATTTCTCTTATTATAGGTAGTTTTACGTAACGTATTTGAAAACAACTTATAGAAAATCAAAAAATACATTTATACAATTTTTTCTCGACGATTATACAATTCTAAATAATTGTTCGGTTATATTGGCGATTTTTCGATTATTGACGATTATTCAACTACTGACGATTATTCGATTAAGTACTGATATGTATTCGAATAATCGATTATTTTGATTTTTGAACGAAAATGTTAATAATTAATTAATCAACTAATCATATAATCGCCTAGTTTTAATTACGACGCATTGGGAGCATTAATAGAAGGTCAATTATTAACACTTTTAAGTTAGTGGTGCCGTCACATACCCAGCTCCTCCCTAAATAATAACCCCAATGGGAAATTATCTATATTAAAATGTATAATGATATATCAAAAATATTTTTACAATAGCTTTATTTTCGTAGAAGGAAACGAAATTTACGTGTATTTAACTCTGTTACCAGTCTTTTCGAAATATGCGATATTTAATATTTAGCTGAAATTTTATTTTTGAAATTTTTCGCCACCTCCCGTGTATATGGACATTGGAAACAAAAAATCGGGAAATGAAAAAAAAACAAAAACTTGAACTAACTGTTAAAAATTTCCATAATATTTAGTATTTACATTTAAAAAAAATAGATAATAAAATATAGATGTATAAAGTATAGATATTTATGTAAATTTTTTATTATAAAACAAAATAAAATACAATGATAAATCATTGATAAGATAATAAGTAATCTCCGCCTTTCTTTCAATTAGGTATGTAAAATTTTCAGTATTTAAACCCTATAATATACTACCTCAAATTAAAAAATATTTATTTTCTAATAAGATGGATAAATTCCTATTCTTTTTAGACTATTTTAGAAAACTAAGACTGTGTATAGGTGTCCTTGTAGAAAACCTGTTTAGAAAAAGTTATTAGGGGGGTAATAAAATGGAAGATATTAAAAAAACTGGATGAAAATTAACATACCACGAAATGATATTTGTTATTACTTTCCATCTAGGCAGTCTAATTCTAGTTGTTTTTTTTTTTTCAAATATTTCATACTTAATTCAAAATTTTCTTATACCGCAGTCTATAGATCCTTCATAGACAATTTAAATAATTTAAATTATATTATAATTATTATTTTAATCAAGTGAATTCAATTAAAATATATTCACAATATATGTACCTATATATACAAATAACCAAATCCATTTTTATGTAATTATTCGAAAGTTTTTTTTTCATGATAACTAAAAACTAAAAAAAAATCAAAAAAGACATACATAAAGTACATTCCTGAATACATTTTCTAGAAAAATAAGAAAAAAAATACATCATTGTAAAACCATTAGTTTTCTTCATTCTTGCCTTATTCAAAATCTAAAATATGATTCATTCACATTTATTTTGTTTGAATTTTCTTCCTTTTAATTTCTTGATATTTATAGATCCATTTTATATGCACTTTATTTTAAATGGCATATATATGTAATATTTTATACTGATAAAAATAGATACAATTATAACATTTCGTCTATATCTAAGATTATTTAATTACTATTTTATAAGAAATTATAAAAAAATGGCCTACTATTTTTCTGAATTGAAAAAAGTATAAGTCCACAGTCAAAAAAATTATAAATTATGATTTTTTTTCCTTCCTTTTTTGTACCAAATGCTAAAAAGTTTACGAAACTAATTATTTTAAAATGTTATTACAAAAACACGAATAGGTGGTTAATATATTGAAATAGACACTTTGAAAACTTATTTAGCTAACCGCATATAATCAAATTGGTTGAAAAACAAAGAAAATCGATTTAACTACCGGTATATAGATGTTTAATTTCAGCATGGAAACTAGGTTAAGTAAATTTTATGAAGTATGTAAACTATCTCGCAATGAGTACTTTTTTTTGTTATAGGTATCTACCTTAAATTTATAGTCACTCTTCATCTTCAGATAGCATATTTACGTAAGAGTTCAAAAGGTTAGCGGATCTACCATAAGAACCAACAATATAAACATGTCATAATAAATTATTGTTATAGGCAGAATTTAAAAAGAATCTATATATATTTAATTTCATAAAATGTGTTCATATTAAATTTTATTAAATTAAATTTATAATATTGTCGTTGT
Organism: Pemphigus obesinymphae; assembly: GCA_025469235.1. NCBI lineage: Eukaryota > Metazoa > Arthropoda > Insecta > Hemiptera > Aphididae > Pemphigus > Pemphigus obesinymphae. Next base: position 6,253 of record JAIPRL010010483.1, read on the forward strand.
CTAATCCGCACAATATTATCACAATTTATTGACAAAAATTGGTAAATAAAAAGTTATTTCTATCTTAATTATAACCATATTGTTTTTTTTTTAAGTATAGTAAAGGCCTTGTTCCTCAAAAAGAATGATTAAAATAAGCTATACTGATTTGTATATATTTTATTATGCTACACATTATGTTATCGTGACAATGTCTATTGAATATATAGGTAATTGTGAATATTTGAATAGGTATTTAATGAATATAAATATAATAAATAATATAATTTTAATTTAATTGTTTTCAATAAAAAAGTTATGTGTGTATATTATTGAAAATATAGTTTTAGATCATTATTTTTAGTTTAAATGTATTAAATACAATTTTTACAACTTATTACACATTTATATATAAATTATATTATGTTTTTAATGTTCTTTTTACAGAACTAATCGATATTATAGAATATACTAATATATTATTATTTATTGAGGATAAGAAATAGGTTACCTATAGAACCATTAAATTTTTTGGTTAATCAAGTCATACTCGTATAATACATATAGATTTATTTTTAAAAGTTATTACATTGTGGGCATTAGTATGAAGAAATTCCTTCTCGTTATTTTAAAATTGTACAAAATTTGTTGAATATTTTTCAGAGGATGCCACACACACACTTTATAAGGGGTTATGTATAAGTAAATTTTATGAATTCAATCCAACAATTCCAATATATTTTAAAATAGCTCTGTATCAATACATTTTTGAATTATTTTGTTGATAATTGTTTTTTGTTTTTTAATATACATAGTATTACTAGTATTACGCGATTATAAAACACTGAGGCTACAAAATAAAATATCAAATTCTCTAACTACATAGAATTGAACCTATATCATACTGTTTTTATTTTTTTGATAACTTTTCGCCATTGTTTAGTATAAATGTCTAATATAACTAAAATTACTTCGTTTTATATAACTATATACACAAAAAAAAAAAAATACATCGCCGCTCCGGTATTTTACGATTGAGTAAAACTAGTTTTTAGTCTCTGATTTTGGATTTAAAGCTTACACTTTAATATAAGTTTTTAATATATCTTATTAAAAAAAAATTTATACAAAATTTTAGTTAATGTTCTACTTATTATTTAAATATATATCTATTATTAGTTGGAATTTAGAACTACCTACTAGGTAATTAGTCATTCTCAATATGCAAAATAAAACAATTTTCATTACGAAAAAGTGCCACTTGGTTGAATAATATTTTCATACTAATAAAATGCACTTATAATTATCATTATATTGAATTTATTCATACTAACTCAAGTATAATAAAATTATCGTTAATAGAACTTTTTCATGTTTACCATATATAGACTATATGGAACCTTTACAATATTCGAGTGTATTCATTTGATCGAATATAGAGATTTAGAACAGATATTTTCAATTTAACTTTTTTTCTTTTTGTATAAAATACAAATAAATTAATCAGTACTACAATTTAATGATTTTAATATAAAAAAATGTTTAATTATGAATATATATATTGTTTATATTAATAAGACCTTATCATGGCAATACATAAAAACCAGATGGAACTTTCTCACACATTCACTTGTATAAATTTGATCGAACAGAGATTTTCATACAAACAAAATTCTTGGTATCATTTTCACCCATCTAATGTAACTAAATATAACTAATCAGTTACTGAATTTTTTTTGATGCAACCTTTTACCTCTGTGTAATTCATTCAATATAGCACTTGTGAGGACTCAGACTTTTTCATAATAAAAAAAATGTTCCCTATGTTTTTTGTAGGCATTTATGTAAAAAAATGTGCATTTGGAAGAAAATAAGATTTATAACCTTTTCATATTAAATCCGCGATTAATGCTTTTTTTGGCAATAACTTGTAGAACGTTAAATGTAACCGAAGACAAATGAAATTAAATTTCACCCTGCATATGGTTATGTATTTATCAAAATAGTATTTTATTGCAGATTTGGGACAATATATATTTTATCGTCGTACATTATATTGATTTCTTAATGGCTATGCTTTATTAATTTCTGTTTGTCTCATTTTTATGTAGTCATCTTAATGTATCTGCAGATATCTTCTACAGTATTATATACAGAATAAAATAGTAAAATTGTAACGCGATTCTTAAATTACAATGAAAATTATTTGACAATTTTAGATGTTTTTATATTACTTTCTTTAAATAAAATAAAATGCATGTTTACGTTTGAAGTTCATGATAACATTTATCGTGTTTATGTTTTTATCTATGCGATATCGTATTTTAACAAAATAATTTAATAAACATCGTGTAATTCAAATGTGCAGGTGCTCGTTGAGCTCTATATTCATACGCATAATTCGTTGCATACTTGCATCTTATATTATTTTTTGCACATGTCTAATAAAGTATGCGGTTCAACGTTTATTATATAAATTATATTATATATAATAATATTATATATTATAATATAATATTTATTATCGTAAATTATATAAAATAAAATAATTTACATATTTTATACAGACTTCATATTGATTTCAATTTATCACTATATTATAGTATACTAAACTGGTTTTATTTCCAGTGGTTATGGTTATTTTTTGTGTTCGAGTTAAACATTATACATAATATTATATATTTAATAAACATCCAATAAATATTTATTCCGATTTGGATTAAGAGGCGGTTTAATAACTTGGCCTAGATATTATAAGTTATGGACCTATACATAATTTTTGGTGATCTAAAAGCGAATATTTTTCGAAATCTATCGATTATAAACGAAGTATAAATGAAGTTTCTTATTTTCGTACGTTTACATAAAAAAATTAAAATTTTAATCGTGATAAAAAACAAATTAGATAGAAAAATATACTGTAATTAACCTAGGATTAGAGGCTATATAACAGTGTTGGCAAACGTGTTAACAACATATTGGTTTGGTCAAGCAGGCGAATAATAATTTAGTTTTTAAAGAGTCACGTTTGACTATGTGTGCAGTGAGATTTGGCACGTCGTTTAGAAGGATAGTGAAATCCAAAAATTTCTTTTGTATACAACCATCAATTATAATTAGTATCAGATGATCCATTAATCTCCTCCGAGGTTTTCTCTAGTATAAAATTATATTATTTATAAAAGTATTTATTAAATAATTAGATACCCATTTATTACTATTTAAATATAAATTATAAATTTTTAGATACGTATCTACGTAATAATACAGTATATGTAATAGCTTAATGCGCCGTTCGTGTAAAAATCAATTGAAATATATTATTATTATTTTTTAGTGTTTGCAGCACAAAAAAAGGGCCGCCAATTACGTTTTTGATCATTGTCCAAATACTTATAAATTTGTACTTTCGTTGTTTTTTTATAATATTTATCTGACGTTATGTGTCATTTGTTTCATTTTAGTAGATATTAAAAAACAAGATACTATTGAATTATAACATGGAGAAATTGAATTAAGTTTTACGATCAATAAATTATTCACATATTATTGTACAATCAAGGGATCTGCTCAGAATCTAAAATTATTCGTTCAAACTAATATTATTATATTTAAAATCAAATTTTCATAATGGTAAAAATGTCATCATAATCCAAAAGAAAACTATAACATATTTATATATTAATGTATATTATATAAATATGCCATATGTAACCAGAAATTTATGGTACCTTTAATGTAAATAATTATAAGTAACGATTTTCAAAGCACAAATCAAATTTTTATTTTTATTTGACTAAACAAATTCTCGAATGGACCAAATCAGTAAATTTAGAACATTTATCCGTTTCTTCGCAATGGTTGGTTGGATCATAAATTAAGTAAATACTGTTTATATAGATCATACCTTTATGAATACGTCAGTGTAAGTTTCTGTTAGCTTAGGATTATTAAAGTTTTATACCGTAGATAATATACCATTATTAAATGTCACTATCTATTTGGTTTCCAATTAATTTCTCTTCTGATTGATTTCTATTTTCTACTAAAAATTAACTAAAAGTATTTACATTTACTAGGAACTTGATAAATTTGATTTATGTAACATAATATTACTAACACCAGAGTTATAATTGAAGTACGTATAACAGATTGAAAATGGGCAATTATATATTTTTGTTTAAATAACATTTTTATTAAGTACTTACACACTTTTTAAAGTTTATTTTGGAAAACAATTTAAAAATATTTTGAAAATGTTTTCAGTATTCATTACAAAAAAAAATAGGAAAATAATAAAAACAAATATATTCGTCCGCCGAAAGTATCTAAAATATATATTTATTATTTGAAAAAAGTATAATTTAGAATACCACCTACCACATTACACTCAAATATACTTTACAACACCGTTAAAAATTAATATTTTGTCTTGTGAAACATAAAAATATCAAAATATTAATAAATAATATTTGAGTACAATGGTAATATTTAGATACTCGTATATAATTAATGTTAAATAATATTCAGTTTTATAAAATTTACCCATAATTTTTTTGTTTTAATTTTTTCTAACAAAATAATGTAACAAACGATGCTTAAAAAATGAATGGACTTACCTATAAATTATAATATATTATTAACTGATATTTTAATATTTACTAATGAGATTATAGGAAATATGAATCAGTTTAATTCAAAATAATTTATATTCAACTCAAACTGTTTGACGTCGTAAATATGATAAATACTAAAAAGGTTTAATTGTACAAACTGTACAGTTATAAAATATAGTGTCAAATGAGTATTATAGATTTGTATGAATTTATATGTTTAAGAAAATAAACATATATTAGTACTTGAATAACTCGTTAGGTGATCCAAAAACAATTAGGTATTCGTTTTCAGAAGTATTTCGAAAATGGTATAAATTAATTTTTTATAAGACAAAAAAATACTTAACGTTAGATAATATTTGTATACGTTATATTTGCGTAATACTATTATTGCGTCCATTTTGAAACGCGCATTACGATACCGTTTGGAGTTCGCGTGCCTGATGTTTTTATAATATTTTTTTTTTAATATTAATACGTCAGGTGATAATAAAATCAAACGCGACGGATGATTTATGGGCTGGCAATGTGGTTGTTGAGCAACCGGTCCGTCCGAAAAGACAATAACACCTACTCCCACTCGTCCGACCGTTGCTTGCGGTTTTTACGTGCGTTCACAACTGAAACGATATAGATGATGTATTCTAGAACAAACGAATAATAATTTCGAAATCGTAATAAAAAAACAATATCGGGCTTAATATATTATGTTAAGGTCCAATCTCATGTTTTTTTTTTTTTTTTTAAATTGATCAGGGGAGAGTTTTTAGGATTTGAATGTTCGTATATAACTGTTTTAAAATTATTGTTCTATTGAAACAAAATTTGAATAACAATTATTTAGATAAAGTTTCATTTGTTTAAGCAGGCTCATTTATTTTGGTTACATACTTGTAAATTATGACATTATTCTATTTTTATTTCAATAGGATAATCATTTTAAAACAGTTATACACGAACATTCATATCCTAAAAATGCTCTGCTGATCAATTTATTAAATACATAATATATATGTGAAAAATATAGAAAATTATTATCGTTAAAATTATCCATATAAAGTATTCGATATTCATACTAACAAAAGTATAATATTAACGCCAGATGAAACCTTTACATCAGCAACGCTAATACATGCTTAATCGTATATAAAAAAAAAAAAATGTTCATACTAACTAAATTCTGATTTTGTTCTATTAAATACAAATCAAGTTAACCAGTTACTTATTTTAGATACAATTTGTGTATGTAATTCATTCAATTATTATAAACTTATAGAGGACTCTGTTTTTGGATACACACATGTGTACATATTTTACCAGACTATTTGTATAAAAAGATGCATTTTTATAAATATATAACTTTGGATATTTATATACCGCGTAAGATGTAGATTTGAATTTTTATACGTTTAGTATTTAAGTATATTTATAATATTAAATGTTTAATATTTATGTTTATTATTTAATATTGAATGCATAATGAATGCATTTTTATATATGTTGAATATATTTTTGGAAATAGTTTGTAAAAAATTTGAATATTTATACTAAATAATTAGTAAAAATTTCAGTTTTATCAAATTTTCACAATATATTTGTTGATACTTATATCTAAAGATTAATGATTCTACATCATAGTATATATTTTAATATATATCTAACTAATATGTAAAGTATGAATCAGCTGAACGAAATACTAAATATGCATAAAAAGTAATAATATACTATATTATATATAGTAGAATGTATATTGAAAAACTATTTTTTTTAAAACATTTAAATAATATTGCTATATATAACTAGAAGAATTGAATTACTTTGTAGTACCTATGGTTTTTTGTTTTCGTGAATTCCATTCAATATAAGGTCGTACATTTATTGTTATGATGCTATTTTTTTGGCGTAAAAAATAATAATGTGTAGTTCTAACAAACATTATCATTGCTTGAAATAATACTATAGTTATATTATATAATTATATAGGCCCGTCAGAATTTTTTTTTATGCCAGCATGGATTATATATATAATATACCTCTGCTATATTATACGAGTATACTATACTAGAAATACTACTCAGATGTTTTTGAAATAATTTGTTTTAGAAAATAATCGTCCAAATACAGAAAGTAGAAGTTGGTCCTTCATCCTTTCGGTCCTCGAACAGGATATACAAAATTTTAAATTTGAAAGGAAGCATAAATATCATTGCATTCAAAAGACGATTTGGAATCAAATTCGGTGTAATACTATAATTAATAAACAAATAAAAATAAGTGATTATGATAATATCGTTTGTTAAGTAGTAATTTCTCCTTTACGCTTTTGGAAACTACTGAAAAAATCGAGTAAAACGATCTCTTCAAAGTACCAATTAGAACCAATTTTCTAACGAAAATTCTCTTTATTCCAATACCTACTCCAAAATTCGACGTCTTCTATTTAAAAAGTTACTCACAGAAAAAAACCCATACATTATTCTAAAATCACTAGATTATTATCTCAACATTATATATTTAAATATAAAATGTTAGGTGTTTAGAAGTACTAGACTATACGGATTATCGGTATTTACTTTAGATTATGAGCATAACAAGGAATGTATTGGTCTTACAATGTGTATTTTTTCTTTTTGTGTGTATAAACACTATTTAGGTAGAAGAAGTCGAGTAAAGAGCTTCTGGTAGCAAATTCATTAGATACTTTAAAATTACGAAAATTGTTAAAAATTGGAACATTTTTATATGAGAAACTACTCATTGAGATAAATTTGCAACGTGTTCATACTAAATGAAATTATTCTGTGATGTGTTCAGCAATTGTGTGATAAGTAAAAACGTATTTCTTGAAAATAAATATTCCATAAATTATTAACATAAACATACTTGAGAAAGTATTGTAAAAAAGTAAGTAATATTTACAAAAGAACAAAATAGTGTTTAAATATAATTAGTGATATTACGAACCCAGATTTTTGAGGTCGAACCGAACTTTTTAAAATTTTAACGAACCCGAACCGAACCGAACTTCCAATTTTTTATTCGAACCCGAACCGAACCGAACTATTCAATTAAAATATCGAACCCGAACCGAACTTCATAATAAAAAAAAACAATACAATAATATAAATTAACATTTTTTATTAATTATGTATATTTGCATAAAAATGTATTAAGTAGGTGCCTCTTAAACATAATTTTAAGTCTAAGTAAAGAAGGTTTTCACATTTTTCCATTTCTTTTTATCGTTTTTCCACAAATTAGTTTCAAATTTTTTTTTTTCCTAGGTTCGATATTCGAACTGAACTATTTTGTGTTTAGTTCGGTTCGGTTCGGTTCGAAAATCGAACAGTTCGTAACATCACTATAGCCAATATATATAGATATATACATAATATACGTTCTTCTCATTTTTGTTTTAATAAAATTTAATTTAAAATTAATAAACCGGTGTTGTGAATTGTGTGCGTCATCACATCCACGACACCGTATCAAACTGAAATGAAAAAATTGTAACCGATCCCTTCGTGGCCAAAATTAATATTTCAACACTTTCAATGCTGTAACGTAGCATACGTATACTTTTTCTTGGCCAATACTAGGTATACTTTATACAGATACTTTTCAAATTGAAGTAACTGTTTAATACAAAATTACTACCGAGAAATCAATTCTACGTAAATCTTTCCTATTGACAAATCTGTGTCAATACTTGGCCGGGAGTCAAAACGGGCCGTAAACTGGTTTCCAACCCGTTACCCGTAATAAAAAAAAAAAGTTGAAACCGGATTTGGAATCGAAAAAATCGAAACCGGTTTTTGACCCAAAACACGAAAACCGAAAACCTCGAAACCGTTTTCAGACCCTGTATATGTACCCGAAACCCCCAAAATAGTGAACCCATTTTTACTCTCTAGTTGTTACGTGTGAAACCCGTCGCAGTCTTATTAATATTAATAATCCGAGAATAGCAAGTTTGATTGATTTTCGGATTAATTACTTTGTTAACGAATTAATTGGAAAAACTTTAGGTACAATGGACTAAAATTTAGTAAGGGACTGTTAAGTATAAGGGCTCCGCGTACAAAAATGTTTGAGAACCGCTGCACTAAATAACTTCACACATATTTTTATTCGAATTTAATAGAATTTTTAAAACCTAGAAACCTAACTGAAATTAAGAAAAAGTTAAATCACGAATCCGATAACCAAAACTCCAAAAGACTCAAAACCGTTTTCAGACCCAGTACCCACAGATATAGGCTTTAAGGAAAAAAGGAGGGGTTGATAAAAGCATGAAAAGCTAGGTCCACTTCGTGGTCAGCTGCAATGAAGGTCTCATGAAATTCAGGCTATACATAATAAGTACGACGATGGAGGGGACAATTTTGAATCATCACTGTGAATTCAATAATTTTATTTTTTTTTTTTATTTATTTATTTAACGCCAAACGGCAATTCAAAAGAAATAATAACAGAGTACATAATAGACTAAATTAACAAATTGTGATATAAGAATATAATAATAATGAACATTATTGAATGAAATAA